>SEYY01004513.1:0-42500 GCA_009176605.1 Armadillidium nasatum
CTATATATATGGTTTT
The DNA here is from genome assembly GCA_009176605.1 of Armadillidium nasatum. Taxonomy (NCBI): domain Eukaryota; kingdom Metazoa; phylum Arthropoda; class Malacostraca; order Isopoda; family Armadillidiidae; genus Armadillidium; species Armadillidium nasatum. Next base: position 17 of record SEYY01004513.1, read on the forward strand.
ATGGTTTCCGTCCTGGGAGGGAACTACAGATCTGACGTTCGCCCTGAAGAAGATGTCTGAAAAGAGTTGAGAGCTGAATAGAGAGATCAACGTGGCCTTCATAGATTTGGAAAAGGTCTTATATCGTATCACGCGTGAAGTGTGGGAATTTCTGAACCGCACATGAAATACTATCAAAACTAGTACGAGTGTCCGTAGTCTATATACGAACAGTGAGAATGCTGTCAGAACGGCCATGGCCTTGTGAATGTTATTGGACCTGGATGAGAAGGGTGGGTCCTTCTCCCTGTATTCATTTGTGCATGATAAGTGTATGCGAGAGTGATAAGTTGAGGATTTGGTGGTGGTGATGGCAATAGTGACTAGCGATAGAGATATGTTACAGAGAGCACTGGGGAGTTGGGAGGTGGCGCTGTAAAGAGAGGACTGAGGATAAATAAGGAAAAGACGTAGGTGATGAAGATTGCTAGGAGCCCAAAGTTAAGATAAGGGAGGTGGAAAGGTTTAAATTCTGGAGTTACCGTGAGTGCCAACGGCGAGATGGAGGGAAATAGAAGAAAGAATAACTTTTTTCAAAAGAAGGTACAATTATACCCATGTGAAGAACAGACATTCCCGAAGAAGGTCAAGATCTTAATATATACACAATTTTCACCCGATTCTGTGTTTGATCGGAAAACGATAAGTAGGATCGGGCCGCAGAGATGAGAGTGCCAGATTGTGGTGGAACACAGGTGGGAGCGACGAAGAAACGAGGAGCCATTGTTACTTAAGAAAAAGCAATAAATGAATGCCTGTGAGGACATGGTAAGAGAGGTACTGTGCAAGATTCTACAACTGGTTCCAAGAGGGTAGAAGATCTGTAGGAAGAACACAGAAGAGATAGAAGGACGGAATTGCGGCTGCTCTGGAGAGAAGGAGACAATCTATGAAGGAGGTTGAAGATATGGGATTATACGTTGACTTGTTGGTGTGAAAGAGTTTGGCAAACAATAGGTTGTAGCCCTACCGACGGCGCATGATGATGATATGAGATATATATGATAATATATATAATTATATATATATTATATATATATTATATATATATATATATATTATATTATATATATATTATAGAAAGGGAGGAATGGGGGTAGAGGGGGGAGAGATTAGGAGAGTGAATTCCATTCTAGAATGTTGGTGGAAGCTAAGGGTGGGACGGAAAAAGAAATAAGAATGTGGTAGAGGGAATGAAAGTGTTGGGGGGGGGCCTAAGAGAGTATGGAGTGGAAAATTTCAAAAAATAAGATAAGAATTTTGAGTGTATGTGTTTACCTTGTGTAATGCATGGTGTGAAACATGATGATATGCAAGGCGGAAGTTGAATGTCTTGAGACAGGTTGAGAGTGATAGTAGTATACTACACGCTTTCGACAGGTGCCAGATATTTTCGACTTAGCTAAATCTAGCCACCTGTACCTAATGGGGTTTTGAATGGTTCCGTTAACCGACAAAGAAAAGGTCAGAAGGTCTCTGAGAATGCGGCATTGCACGCAAATGCAGAAACGACCATTAGGCTTAGGCTGCCAGATTTAGCTACCACGAAAAATCTGGCACTTGTCGAAAGCGCGTAGTATACTATTAGCGATATGTAAATTAAGAAGGATTGATAGGATTAGAAATGAAAGAAAAAGGGAGATGTGTAGATGGAAGAGGGGTGTAGTGGATAGAGCGGAGGAGGATGTGCTAAAATGGTTTGACATATAGAATGAATGAGACTGAATGTGGCCGACTTAGATCCGAGTGGAGGGGAAGGGGGACCCGGGAGATGAAGGATGGAGTGAGAGAGTTGGTGGAAAATTGAGTTTAAAAGGGTAAAATGCGGAACAAAGTGGAGGGAGGTGAAAAAAGGTAAAAGATGTTTGGTGAGGGAATGTGGCACGGCACAAGATGACAAGGAAAATATAATATATATAATAGTATATATATTATAATAATATTATTATATTATATATATATATATATATATATATATTATATTTTTTATTTTTTTTTTTTTTTTTTTTTTTTTTTTTTTTATTCCGTTAAAAATATAAATGCATTCGATATAAAAGATATTGTTTATATGTTATATATATATATATATATATATATATAGTATATATATATATAATATATATATTATATATATATATATATATATATATTATCAGAGGTAGCATAGCGCAATGAAAGCTCAAAGCGCAAAGCGCAAAACGCAAACCGCTTTAGGTTTAAAAAACTTTTGCATTTGCTCTTAACAACTTTTTTAAAAAAAAGATTTGCGCTCTATCTAATATCTGCTTGAAGATTTTAGAAACATCACCGTTATTTCCCACACATTAACTGGGATGTTTCGAAACTCGCTGGATCTGGGCTTCATTAAAAAGACACTTGCCAACTTGGAATGCCAAAATTACTGCGAATCAAAAGGAGTTGGAAAACTTAAAGCACAAAGTATTACTCGCTGGAACTTCTTCTAAGACCAAGAGATAGCATGATTCAACATTTTGAAAAATTTATTTTTATGAAAGGGAATTTCCCTGTTCAAATGCAAGAGGAGAACTACGAGGAAGAGATCGTAGATAAATTGAATAAAATCTTCTATTTTTTGTTATAAATTGCATCTTTCAAATAAAAAAAAAAATTCATTTTGCATACTTGCGGCAATTTTTTTAGCTCCTAAATTTGGGAAAAAATTTTTTAATTTGCGGACTTGATACGTTGCGAACTTAAATTTTTGAAAATGTGCTTTTGCGCTTCGCATTATTTTCCAATTTGCGCTTTTGTTTGCTCTCTAAAGTTTAAAATTTATTAGATATAAAATATATATATATATATATATATATATATATATATATATATATATATATATATATATATTATATATATATATATATATATATATTATATATATAATTTTTTTTATTTTTTTTTTTTTGGCATTACAAGCCAGTCGAAATTATACTAACAACCGATATTTTCTGAGAAAAATTCTGGCATCAATTCTTCCCAAAACTGCAACCACTGCTGCAACTCATAGTACTTACTGCAATTGATGTGTTGTGTATTTTTACATAACATTCCGTCAGTGGTTTTTTACATGTTTTAGTCATTGTTTTACAATATTTCGGAAGTGTTTAATTTTTATTAGTATATTCTTTTTAATAGCGAGTTTGTGAATTGTTTAATTAACTTAGCTCGCAAATATGGCTAAACGTCAATTTTAAGACGATTTCCTAAATTTCGATTTCACATTTATAACAGATCGTACAAGAGTGAAATCCCAAAGTGTCATCTGTGGGGAAATACTCAGCGATGAGTCACTAAAACAAGATAAATTGAAAAGGTACCTGGAGACCAAACATAGTGCTTTTATTGCTAGAAAAAAAAACGGAGTTTCTTTTAAAAGTAAAGAATAGCATATAGAGAGACAACGGTTCGACGCTGGAAATAAAGTTTTTCATTCTGTGCAAATAGCCACCCTTACTTCTTACCATGTTGCTTGGCTTATCGCATAAGGAAAAGAAGCCGCACCACAGTTGGAGAGGATTTGTTGAAACCAGCAGCAATTGATACGGTCCACATCACATGTGGAGATGAAAATGTTTAAAAATGGAACAAATTCCTCTATCAAATGATGCAATTCGAAAACGTATCCATGATATGTCGAAAGATATTATTAAGAAACAAGAGATTATATCCATCAATAATAGTGACCAGTTCAATCTACAGCTGGATGAAACCACCTACGTAAGTGACTTGCGTACGCTATCCTAGGAGTACCGAAATTGACAAAGAATATTTGTTCCCATTCACTGACCACAAATACTAAGGGAGAAGACATTTTTAATTTAACGAACTCATTTTTCAAAGAAGAAGGTTTGTCTTGGGATCGGTGTCACAGTATTTGCACTGATGGTGCCCCATCAATGCTTGAGGTACGTCAGGAATTCTGTGGAAGAGTAAAAGGAGTTAATTCTCTGGTAAAGGTGTTTCGTTTCCTTCACAGAGAAAATTTTGCTTCAAAGAGGTTGTCTTTTTTGATTTGAATATCGTTGTGAATGATGTTGTTCAAGCGACTAATTTCATAAAAGGAAGGTCACTTAACATTAGAATATTTTGCCATATGTGTCTTGAAATGGTCTCTGTGTACACCCACTTGTATCTTTCTGAGGTTCGATGGTTGTCTCTAGGAAATGTTCTTCAGAGAGATTGAAATATTCTTGTCTTAAAAGAATCATCTTTTGACTTCACAGTTTTCTAACAAGAAAGTTGATATTGAAATTAGCCTATCTTTCAGATATATTTGTGAAATTTAATGAGTTATATACTTCAATTCAGAGCTGTGATCAAACTGTTATTGGCTTAAGGGAAAAATGGTCAACAATCAAAAGAAAGTTGAAAACTGTGGATAAACAAAATAAAATGGCTTCTTTTCCGACATTAAACCTGCTAAAGAAGACGAAAACACTGATTTAGCAGAGGATAAAGATGTAAAAATTGAGCATCTGCAGAAATTAAGACCAGAGTTTGATCGATACATTACAGAAGATATGGTTAAGCATAGTTGGTTGCGCAATCCATGTGATTTTGAAACTGAAGACTTGCCTCAAACTATTTTCGGATATTTTAGGTCTTCAGGAAGAGCTCATTGAACTTTACCGTGATGAAGCTTTACGTCACAGTTTCCAAAAAGAAACTCTGTGTACCTTTTAGATAAAATTGAAGAAAGAAAAACTCATTCTAGTTAACGAAGTTATGCAGCGCAACTTCCGCTTTCTACTACCTACCAATGAGAAGCCTGCTTTTCGACACTTTCTCTGTTCCTTTCTTTACCCAACTCTCCGACCCCCTGCTTAACCGCTATGCTTAGTCTTACGTGTACTTTATTGGTAAAATTTGGAACACACTCGTTTTATCTGTTTTAGCAACTTCCTTTGACTTGCACACTTTCAAACGCCGTGTGTCTGAACATGCTGGCCTTTAACGACCAGGATGTTATTTTCCCAACTCTGGTGAAGATTGGTAGGCCTTCGACCTTTGCCCAACAGAAGTATTATATATATATATATATATATATATATATATATATATATATATATATATATATATATATATATATATATATATATATATATATATGATAATATAATAACTTACGTTGCTGTGACTAGCATATAATTATTAGCAATGTCAAAGAAGTAAATCAGAGCAAAGTTTTCTACATCTTCTTTCTCAAAGACACTTGAAGCTGGAAATAAAAACAACAATCTAAATTAAAATAATTAATTGTTTTTGAATATATGATGCATTTAGTAATGATCTTCATAGCATTCGCTCTCTAACTAAGACCAAAAGTGTAGGATCATCCCCTGTCTCTCAATGACCTTTTACTCTTTCTCTTTATAACTTTATAACTCTTATAGAAGATTCTGAATTTGCATTTCTCTTTCTATTTTGTAAGCGTCAAACCAAAAGAAGAAAATGATAAAATTTAGGAAGATGATCTTGAAGTAACCAACTGGTCTCTAATCTTTCTTGTATATCAATTAGAGGCATTGAAAATAATTATTTCATTGTTTCTAGAACTCCACTTCATCATTTAACAACTTATAGAACTTGGCTCACTTCCGAACCAGTCTTTCACATAACTAAAACATGTTATTCGAAAACGAGGACTTAATCGTTCTGTGGTAGAGTATTCTTTGGCGTTTATCGTTACTTTTGCTTTTTCACTCTGCTCCTCTGTCTAATTAAGAATTTGGAATCTGAGACTTTACCAGGACTTATCTTAAACCACTATGACTAATTTCGTATACATCGATGTATAGACGAAGTTTGGCATGTATTGAATGGATGATGATGTTGACTCATTCTGACAGCTCTACAGTAAATGAAATGGTATGGTCTAGAATTTTCGTCTTTCACTGATTATAAATAACCGAGACTCTAATGTACAACATATGAAGACCGTCTCAAGGATCCAAGCTATAAAAATACAATGTTCTCTTCTCACAAAATGTTACATTTGACGTTTCAATATAACTCCGTATTTCTAATGTAAGAGTTTCTACTTTCAACTAGAAATAGATTAATATTTATTAAATATTTTAATAATTTGATAAAAATAAGTGTAATTTTGAGGCTAAATGACGTTCAACTCTATTTTTATATAGCCTGAATAAATATAATTTTTCATTCCAGAGAATTTAGGAGTGATTATGAAGATAACAATAATTAAACCATTAGAAATTATATTAATAAGCAAATTGCCAATTCAATATTTAGTTTTTCCACAGAAAATTCGCATACCAAATGTGGTGAACTATTAGAGATGAAGCAAAATATTTCGTATCACATATTGGGCTTTGAACAGTCCTGGTTCCTTTCCAACCGGAAAGTTTCAATTCCTGTTAAAAAAAAAACTAGATTTAATTAAGATGTTGGGACACACCTACTGTTTAATATATCGTTGTTTCACAGGAGGTGTAACACACTTAAAAAATAGCCGTCTAAAAGTTTTTTTTCAAAAATACGTAAATTAACAGAAAGTCTTGGAGAATGTTAACTCCAAAAATGACTGCTAGAGAGTGACTGCGTTGTTTACCCATTATAACAAATTGTCTGGAACAAAAAATTTTGAAATGACACTCCTGGAAAAACAACTTTTTAGAATTGCGTCACTCTTTTTGTGCAGAAGCGACACTTGAAAGAAAACAATGCTTTTGAGCTTAGTTTTCACACATAAAATAATCTTTTTAAAAGACCGAATAAAATATTAATATATTAATGTTATAGTTACCTTGAAATAACAGTAGTGAATATGAGCCTAAAAGTGTTATGTTATGCGGATCCAACGTAGAAACTATCTAGAATATTCCCCTCATCTAATAGGGCAATACCCGTGAGATGCAAACTTTTAATATATAAAAAAGTATGTTCGTGTTTGTTCGTGTTTGTTTGTGTTGTTTGTACTTACGAGTTTCTATTCGAATTCTTCTCGGAATTTTGCATTCTTTCGTTTCTTCTTCTTTTCCCTTTTTCTGATTCAGCAAAATTAAACACATGCTGAAAACACTTTTTCCTAAATTAAACAAAACCATTCTTCATATTTTTAGTAATGAAAATAATATATATATATATATATATATATATATATATATATATATATATATATATATATATATATATATATATATATATATATATATATATATATATATATATATATATATATATATATATAATATATATATATATATATATATATATATATATATATATATATATATATATATATATATATATATATATATATATATATATATATATATATATATATATATATATATATATATATATATATATATATATATATATATATATATATATATATATATATATATATATATATATATATATATATATATATACTATTGTTTCGAATCACTTGTAAGACTAACGCTAAATACAACTAAAACTAAATGGATTGAACTCAAAAGAAGTTTTCAAGGACTTCTTCATTTTAAACAATGTTTTTGACTTTCTTTCTATTACTTTTCGTAAACAAAAACATCGAAACTTTCCATAAAGTTTTATTATTTGATAAAAAGGAATTCATTATAGAATTGTTATTTTTTTATTTTTTTAAATAATATTCAAGTCTCTCTCTCTCTCTCTCTCTCTCTCTCTCTCTCTCTCTCTCTCTCTCTCTATATATATATATATATATATATATATATATATATATATATATATATATATATATATATATATATATATATATATATATATATATATATATATATATATATATATATATATATATATATATATATATATATATATATATATATATATATATATATATATATATATATATATATATATATATATATATATATATATATATATATATATATATATTATATATATATATATATATTATATATATATATATATATATATATATATATATATATGGGTGGGGGTCATTGTAGATAGACTATGATTTGTGTGCCCACCAGAATATTTGGTATTTTGGTATAATGTTGATGGAATTGGACTCCGTGCCTTAGCTTCGTTGACGGTAGGAGTAGTAAGGGGAGCACTTTTGGAGGGTGTCAGATTTTTTCGAGGTAGCTAAATCTGGCAACCTGAACCTAACGGGATTTTGATTTTCACTGCAAATCGCTCCGCTCAAATTGACCTCATACTCTTTCCCGACATTATTTTGGGGGGTTCAACCCATTGAATTTGACCTCAAGTCGGGGGAAGAGGCCCCCGGGCGGCCCCAAGAACCCCAAGAACCCCTTAAAAACGGTATCAGGTAGTTACTTGAGTTTGCAAAATCTCACTCTTTCCTGACTATTTTTATTTTTTTTTTTTTTTTTTTGCAGTTCAATTGGGCAGAAACTGGTTCGAATCTGGAGGTCAGGGGGGTCCATGAACCGACAAAGAAAAGGTCAGGAGGGTCCCTGAGAATGCGGTATTGCACGCAAGTGCAGAAAAGGCCAGGCTGAGGTTGCCAGATTTAACTGCCTCGAAAATATCTGACACCCTCCAAAAGTGCTCCCCTTACCACTAGCAGGAATCTTAAAATAGAAGTTACTTCAGCCCTAAGCTTTTTCACTGCTTTGAAGTTTAATTATTTATGGCAACTTCTGACAATATTTTCACCTTTTATAGCAACTTTTTCTTCTATGTTATTTGGCAAACTGTACGTTGCGTTTCCAACGTTACAGTGAAGGAGTGAACATAGCCAGAACCAGTCATCGTTTCTTTTTCTCTTTAACTTTACCTTTGATACAAGAAAAATCTAGGTTGTAATGAAACCATGTTAGAGGTTGTATAGTTTGGTTGGTTATTGACATAACAATTACATTTTAATAAGTTTACAAGTTTCGTTGCAAATCATACATATTGAACTTATAAATAAATTTAGGATAACTGAAATAAAAATATTATTACAAAAATAAGCATTTTTCTATTTAAAAAAGATGTATCATTATATATACATTTTTTATATAAAATTTAAGGGAAACTATTTTATATTCACTTTGTTTTGTATCACACTCTTTATTTTATTTTATTTTTATTTATTTATTTATTTTTATTTGAGCATTATATATATATATATATATATATATATATATATATATATATATATATATATATATATATATAATATATATATATATATATATTATATATATATATATATATATATATATATATATATATATATATATATATATATATATATAATATATGTACGAAAAAATTAAAAGTAATTCTTACCTTATGTATGGGTCTCCGTTTTTAGCAGAAAAAAAAAAGAAATCAATATAGAAGTTGAAAAAAATTTAAATAATAATTAAATATTTTTCAAAATATTTTGTACGGGTCTAAAAACTAATAGTAACGCAAACCGGGGTTCACTTAAAAGCTGCTGACCTCACCTTTTTACATTTTAACTCTGCTTAGTAGCTACGCCAAGTTTTTGCCTTCAATACAAAGGAACTTGAGGGAGTCTTGCTTTTGTACAAAGAGAGACAAATGGAGGAAGGTGAGCTCAAAATGTTTTTATTTGGGATTGATTTTTGGTATACATTTCCTCTTTCAAATTTTTTGGTAATTTATATTAATTTAATGTAATTTCACTTGTAATATGCTAAGTTTCTTCATTATAACCAGTCACTATAATTTATTAAGACAGACTTTATCTCCCACACCTGATTCACACTAATCAAATGAGCAGTAGATAACATTTCTAGATTTATTAGATAAAGAATGCAAAGGAAGGCCTCTCAGCCCTTCAGACTCGAAGCAAATATGTTGCATGAGGAGGATTTTGATTAGTGGTTAAATTTTTATGACTGGATTGCTGCATAATCAAAACTTTCAAGAAGCATTTTATTCACCGTTGTAGAGACGTTCGTAAGGGAAGGAATAAATAATAATTTTCGTTTTTGTGTTGGTGTGGTGGAAGGTGGAGAGAGGGTGCGAGTGTGTATTGCTCTTCTCGCAATACATTCCGTGAAAATCTTGAATACAACTTTACTAGTTTCCTTCTTTTCCTTTCTATTTTTTAAAATTTTTATTTTTATTTTTTTATTTATTTTTATTTATTTTTAGAAAATTGTGAATGTTTTTCTTTATTAAGAGTACAGTATTTTAACATCTTAGTTTTAATTTTAAAAAGAATATTAAAATTCTGTAAATGTCAAAGAATTTATTTTACATTCAAGTGGATGTTTTAATAAACCAAAACACTCATCAACATCAAAATCTTACGTCTAATATAATTAGTAAAGTTAAATTAACAGTTGGTATATAGATGTCAAATGTTCGATTCCCACAAGAACCAACATTTTATATATCTGTTCCTATTATGCCTCTTCGAAGATATATAAATTAAAATAATTTTTAGTACTCAAATGACTATTCCTTTAATAGAATTAGAAAAGAACTATAAAATAAAAATCGTTGTGCGAATACTAATTGCTAATTAGTTAAATTATTAGTTTTTCTCTTACAATACCATTTGTCAGGTTTTATATTAATGATTTATTACTGAAACTTTTTTATAAAAAGAAATTTGAACATTATTTTAAAATGACAATATTGCTCACAGCTACAAAACTTTGATATATATATATATATATATATATATATATATATATATATATATATATATATATATATATATATATATATATATATATATATATATATATATATATATATATATATATATATATATATATATATATATATATATATATATATATATATATATATATATATATATATATATATATATATATATATATATATATATATATATATATATATATATATATATATATATATATATATATATATATATATATATGTGTGTGTGTGTGTGTGTGTGTGTGTGTTGTGTGTGTCATTGTGTTTTCATTGCTTATTTATTTATTTATTCATTATTTGGAATTTATCTTGAAACCTACGACAACAAAAATGACTTTCCCCCAATGTTTATGTAAAGTTGTCTGGATGCCCGTTAAGTCTATGTTAAAAGTCATTATAAAGAGCAATCGCCTTTATTACATGTTTCGGAAAAAAATTACAAACAAAAGTGAGTCTGGAGATTCATTTATGTCTTATTCCCGAAAGGCTTCATGCCTCAGGGCTTCATAAAAGGGTCAAGGTTCAATGTGCAAATTTCTTATTTGTTCTTACTATAGGATTAAAAATTAATTTTATCAGGTTTACGCATCATATAAGTTTTTGGTAGAGGCTTCTTGATAGAAACTTTGAGAGTGTTTGTGTCCTAATAACATTTTTCCTTTGAGAATCACCATTTGAAATCAAACCAAAGAAGAAATCCTTACTTAAGCATCGGTAAAAAGTTTTTTTTTTTTTTGTTTTGTTTTTTTTTTTAAATTTAGAAATAAATCTTTTCATTTCTGACACAAGGTTTTGATATTGGAAATATTTTTACTCTTGACTATGATGATAAGGTAAATAGATGCAAAGATTCAATACTCGCATATATATATAATATATTATATATATATATATATATATATATATATATATATATATATATATATATATATATATATATATATATATATATATATATATATATATATATATATATATATTATATATATTTTATGGTAATTAAATTTAATCCCGGAAACCTCCGTGACACTAAAACTCTTTTCCTCTGTAGAAAACTCAATAATTTTTACGACTTCTCGTTTTCAGCTTTTTTTTCTGGGATTTTGCTAAAAATGTTAAATTAAAATATGAGTTTTCTTCCTTCACTCTTCTTGTATCTTCTGACGATACTATTGCTTTCTTATCTTTTCTTGAAATAAAGCTCTAAGGTGAAACCTATGCCTCTAATTTCACCTTAGAAGATTTAGAGGCTTTTCTTCTTTCTCTGTCTTCCTCAGGCTCATTACGGCAAATTTTATAATTCATCTAAAATTGTGATTTCTATTATTTGTAGGTTTAATGCTAAGAAGGGGTATAGCTCTAAGGGTATTTCTTGCATGGTTCTCCGAAAAGGTGATTTCGAGCTCTCGCCTGTCTTTGATAAACTGCTTCATCGCTCTCTGTCAGCTTCTACCTTTTCTTCCTGCTGGATGCGTACGCCGATTCAACTTGTGTCAAGAAAAGAAAATCTATCTCAAACATGTACTAACTACAGTCCAATCATTCAACATACTCTTTCACCAAGGTTGTCGAATTTATTCTTAACTGGAGGATTTGGGAATATTTTAATTTTTCTAAGGAATTTTCATAAGGAATGTTGTTATGGCGATGACCTTCTTTCCCTTCTCTCTGACTCTTGATCCTCAACTCTTGTAAATTTCGGTGAATCTTTTGCTGTGACGTTGGACATACCGAAAGCTGTGGCTAGAGAATGCTACAAAGAATTTATTTCTAAACTTTACTTCTTCGGGATTATTTCTTCCGTCTGGTTTCCATTCCTCGTCGTTATTTTCCCGTCACGCTTCATTCTTTAAACCAATCAGTGGTGGATTTCTTCAGGGTCTATCCTAAGCTCTCTACATTTTAAGAAATTTTTAAGAGTGATCTTTTTGCCACATCATACATTATTCTCTCTTAAGCTGACGATTCCACTCTTCATTAAAATTTTCATTTTAAAAGAAGTGACACTAAACAGCAAATAACTAATACTAGGAGAATTGTCTTGGAGAACTATCCTCTGATCTTTCACGTATTGTTAATTTTGCGAAGGAAAACACTTGATTTCAATGCCTAAAATGCTTAGTTCTTTTATATTATATAACATAATCCACACAATTCAGCCCTTTATTTGTCCATATCATTCTTGGTGTTCATTTTTTGTGATTTGTCTTGGAAGGATTATTTTGTATCTGGATAAGTGTTCTGAGGGGTCTTCAAAGTCTCCTCACTCAGATCCAATCGCATTTTTTTTCTTTTCAAAAAAAAAAATAATCATAAACACCAAAGCCTCTTGAAAATACATATAATCAAACATTGTAAAATGATAAAAGCTTAATAAAAAGTGGCCTTCATTTTCCTCTTAAAGTATCCAACATCATGAAGAATCTCAAAAATTCACACATTCATATGGAAGCGGAAAAATCAATTTCCTAACACAAATATGTAAAGTCACGTGGTTAAAAATTTTTTTACTTCCTTTCTGGAAACACTCATGCATAATATCCAATCCATATAAAAAATAAAGTATTTAAAAAAATAAATAAAAGAAAAATAATAATCCTATGCACTCATTTCCTCTTCTCCACAGTCTTCAAAGTATTTGAAAAACTAATCCTTTCAGAGTCTCCCCATACATTCTCTTTTCAAATTCACAACAAGGTTTCCGACATAAAGTGCTACCACCACATTCATCACAAACCTGACGGAAAACATATTCTTACGGGCTTTAAGCAATATCCCCATTCCATCGCACATTCCTAGCTGTTTTAGCCTATCAACAAGACATTCGACACAGTCCCCGGTCACCTCTTAATAGGCAAAATACTAAGCAGAAATTTTCCCGTCAAAAACAAACAAAAAACAAAAATAATATTCTCTCTGGTCGATTACCAGAGTCCTTCAGGGTTACCAATACTCCCGAACATATAAACAATGTAGAGAAGTTCACCAGGGAGCTATTTTCTCTCCCATTCTTTTTAGCTTTTTCATGCACGACCTATCAAAATCCTATGAATCGAATTAAATGGATTATGATATGAAGAACGACATAACTATTATTGCCAAAAGTTCATCAATACGCTCACACATTATAAACATAACTCAACTTGAACATTTGATAACAACAAAGAGAATGGCAACCTAAACACAAAAATCATCAATTTCACTACTCATTCTGGACAGAAAAGAATCCAAAAGCTACCGAACAATATGCTTTTCAAATAATACGCTTTCCCTTAACAAAAAAAAAAAAAAAAAAAAAACATCTTAGGTTCATTATTCAACAACCTCATGATATTTATTTACTCAACACATTAAATCTATCAGTGGTGGACTCCTTCGGAGTTTACCACCAACTCTTTCTCTATATTTCATTAATGATAATTTTATCACATCATCAAACTCAATGCTTTAAAAACCCTGGCAGGCATAGAGTTTGGCCAACAGAAAGAAACTAGGTTACAGATATAATATATATACGCTCTCTTTTACCTTATACATCTGTATGAACTCCCATACTTCACAATCGAACATGAATAACTAAGAAAGTACTCAAAGCATGGTCCTAAGAATAATAACTGCCGCCTTATCATAGCACCCATTCAACATCTATTACCCGAAAGAAAACATAAAAGTCTACCTAAATATGATTATACAGTAAATCCATTTCCATGAGTCACCTACTACGCCACACTCAACAGCTTCCTACGTCAAAAACAAACAAAAACACACTCGTATCATGATCTTCGAACGTTTACAACACCTTCCATACATCCAAACATCCCTATCATTAAACATGGCTATTCACAGATCCCTCAAAGAGTAATCTCTGCTAACTCAAATAAACCTATACTCCAAATTCACCACCAGAAATCTCACCCATAGAACAAACCTTAGATACCAAAACGCATACAACAAGGCCTGGACTTAGCTATGATCATTATCCCTCTCTTCAAGAATACAGGTTCAGAATTAATAAAACAGCTTTCTCCCACTGCTAAAATATCCCTCTCCATTACCAGACGACATAAGACACCTACAATTTAACTTTCTGACTTTCATTAAAGCAAGTAGTATCACTATGCTTACTTCCCCGGAAAACCTTTGACTTGAGCCTGCCCCTGCCCCTGCCCCTGCCCCTGCCCCTGCCCTGCCCCTGCCCTGTCAGGCAAATTTCTTGGTTCGGTCCGTTTCTCTTAAGAGGTTGGAAGGATATATATATATATATATATATATATATATATATATATATATATATATATATATATATATATATATATATATATATATATATATATATATATATATATATATATATATATATATCATTTTAAAACAATTTTTTAAAAATTGCATTTAAAAAAAAATAAAAATAAATAAAAAAAAAAAAAAACAATTTAAAAATATATAATAAAAATAATATATATAATATATATATATATATATATATATATATATATATATATATATATATATATATATATATATATATATATATATATATATATATATATATATATATATATATATATATATATATATATATGAGAGACACAATTAACGTGTCATATAATGAAGGATACTGAAAATTATTATATAAAAATATTTTGTTAATATCACTGTAAATTAATTTCTTTCAGCTTAATTCATATCTCAGCTTAATAATTAATTAAGGAATTTTCTTTTCTTTACAAGTAGAAAGCAATTTTTTAAGTGTTTATAACAATAATACTGCAAAACATTTTAATCATTAAGTAAAATGTTACAATAAAAAGACATATGATAAAATATCTAAATTAATGATATATATATATATATATATATATATATATATATATATATATATATATATATATATATATAATATATATATATATATATATATATATATATATATATTATATATATATATATATATATATATATATATATATATATATATATATATATATATATATATATATATATATATATATATATATATATATATATATATATATATATATATTATGTATATATATATATATATATATATATATATATATATATATATATATATATATATATATATATATATATATTATATATATATATATATATTATAATAAAAAGTTATCAAATTCTTATTTTTGATACTGGAATTTTGAAAAAGGAAAAAATATCTTATCGCACGGTTATTTTGTCCTTTTCTCTTTTACTAATTTAAATTTTAAGACGTAAAATCACTTGAGTGAAAATGGAAATTGTTTAGTAACATCGTCCCTCCCTCTCTGACCTTTCTGAAGCTTTACAAATTGAAAAGCTTAGAAAATTAGACTCAGATTTTCAATATAAATTAATACAAATTTTTTAATTTAAAATTTAAATGATGAAATAAGAAAATAAAATATTAAAAAAATATGTTGTTTATTTAATTTTGTTTGTATTTTCGAATGGTAGTCATGGAAACGAAAAAAAAGGAGCATATCCCTTCCCTCTGGACAGCATAAATATCAGCCTCGAAAATTTGTACGTCATTGCTAGGTTCGCGATTAGCAAACCTTCTTTTCTGAGAGCCCGTAATAATCTTCCCATTGTAAAATATAATTATTAATGACAAGATTTATATTAACTCGTAATATACCAAAGGTTTCTATAATAATTTATTTCATTTTCCAGGGTACCTTGTGTTTAAATGTTTTAGTTCCACTGATATGATATTTATATGAGACAACGTTCACAAAATAGTTTGTTAAACATATGTTATATATATATATATATATATATATATATATATATATATATATATATATATATATATATATATATATATATATATATATATATATATATATATATATATATATATATATATATATATATATATATATATATATATATATATATATATATATATTTTTTAATAATTAAAAAAAAAGAAAAAAATTATTTTAGTCATTTTGTGTAAAACACTTTTCACAAGTAATTTTTTTTCTTAATTATCTTTCTAATCGAGAAGGAAAAACTTGAGTATTTGAAAATATCGTCCAACATTTTTGTCTTTGAAATATGCGTTCGTTTTGTACCAGAGAAGAAGAAGAAGAAGTAAGGCACTTACGGCCACTATTTGATTACTATTTCCTAAAACAACTCTTTGGAGGATAATTTTTGGTTTACAAATAGTTTTTTTTTTAAATTCGAAATTTTCGAATTTATATTTGCACAAAAAAAAAAAAAACTTTACATAAAATCTATTTTTTAATTAACTTGTGAGCTTCTTCAGTTCTATAAAAGCATCGTAAATCTCTTCAAAGGGCGCGTGTTTGTCCACTTCTGTTACGTCTCCAATATGCACACGACCGGCGTAGTTTTCTTCATAGTAACTCTTACTCGTAGAAGAATCTTCCCTTGCCTTCTCTTTCAGAGGATTTTGCGTTACGCTTTCTTTAGAGTTTACTTCGGCTTCATAATTAGAAAATTTATTAAAATTAGAGTTAGATATAAAATCTCTTTTCAAAAGAGGATTTTCTATTTTCCTATCAATACGTGTTTGTGGAATTAGGTGAGATAAATCGCTGAATGACCTTTCATTCTGGGACGATTCCAATGGGAATGAATCAAAGGCTGTAAATACAAATGGACTTACCCTTAAATTAGAGGGCTTTGGAAGCCTATCTTGAGATAGTAAGCGTATTTCTTTTAAAGGTATGACAGAAGACTGTTGACCAGTATTTTCGTTTGACAAGTCGATCAAAGATGAAGCACGACTTAAATATTTTTCCTTGACATGAATTTGATTTGCCAAAGGACTATTTGCGTCTGTATTGACTATTGGATTGTCAAGAAATTCATTTTCAATATCAGACGTTTCACTTGGGTCCAAAAGGGCCTTAAAAGTCTCGGTGTTGCTGCTTTTGGGTATGGTAGGAGAATCAACAATGAAACTCCTCTCGGAGAAAAAATGACTTCCAATATTTGGAAAAAGTTCTGAAAATATTTTATCTTTATCAAAAATATTTGTTTCCTTTATGGCTGATTTGCTTTGACTTTGTCTTTCAAAATATTTTCTTTTCTTATCATCTAAAGTGAATAGATCTGAACTTCTTTCTGAGATTGGAAGTAATTCAGAGTGTTGAACTTCAGAGTTATCGCTTCCGATAGAATATTCTTTCGGTTCATTGAGTGGTTCATCACTCAACACTGGTTCATTTTTTTCTTCAGATTTATTGTAAGTGATTAGAGGTTTGACGAGCGAGACATTTTGTGAAGCTCGGGGTAAATGGGCCCCAGACAGGGATTTCGATATCTTATTCTCAGTTATATGAGGATAATATTACTTCAGTTGTTAATTCTGTTACGATGTCTGGTGAATCTGTAACTGCTTCTTCAGTAGTAACTGGAATAACTGTAGGAGCAGGTGTTGAAAATGATTTTCTTGCACCTACAGAGCCTCTGCTAAAGATTGGAAATATGGATGCTCTTGAATACGCTAAATAGTCACAGTGTTCACCTGTAAAAAGAACTGGGCACGAACATGTGTAGTTCCTTTCGTCTGCAACATTTATGCAAGTTCCTCCATTCAAACAAATTCCTCGATTTTGTTCACAAAAACTCTCGCCGGTGGCATTTCCTGAAATATATATATATATATATATATATATATATATATATATATATATATATATATATATATATATATATATATATATATATATATATATATATATATATATATATATATATATATATATATATATATATATATATATAGAGAGAGAGAGAGAGAGAGAGAGAGAGAGAGAGAGAGAGAGAGAGAGAGAGAGAGAATCTTTTCAGTTTACATAACTATGAGTTTAATTGATATTTATTATTAATAATGCTTTTTTATTAAGAAAAATAACTATTTGCAGCACTAAATCAGTGACAAAAAGGAATTCAAATGTGAAAAACAAAATAAAAATAGAATAATGGTAAGAACAATAATAAAATAAACTCGAACTGAGATTTTTCTACGTATCGTACTCGAAAACTAGAAAGTTTTCATTCATCTTCCAAACGTACGATGCTAATTTATAAATGGAAATTTTTATACTTCGCCACCACTCACGGGCAGAAGTACTATACACGTTCGTTTGTGATACATTTGAATGTTAAATAATAATTGAAACAATTATATTTTAATTGCAGTCAATATGGAGATGTTTTCGTCAAATTTCTTTGAATTGCTGTTGTTGTACAGCATTAATAAATTCTCAGAGTCAATATCACTTAAAGCTTATGAAACCCAAATTTGCATTTTATTATTCGTTTTGTTTTTTCAATATTTGCATTGATTTTGAGCACTTATGATTTAAAAATAGTTATTTATATCATTTCAAAAAGGAAGAATGAAAAAAATATTTAACCGTTTTTTAAACAGACAACTCTCTCTCTCTCTCTCTCTCTCTCTCTCTCTCTCTCTCTCTATATATCTCTATATATATATATATATATATATATATATATATATATATATATATATATATATATATATATATATATATATATATATATATATATATATATATATATATATATATATATATATATATATATATATATATATATATATATATATATATATATATATATATATATATATATATATATATATATATATATATATATATATATATATATATATGCTATTACAATATCTAAATAGCGAAAAATCTTTAAATGAAACATTTATTTACAAGACAAAAGAAAATAATTAAAACAAAATTTCTTCATTGATACAACAAATATTTATAAGGTAAAGTAATTTTATTGTCTGTAAATTTGATTTGTAATATCACATTCCTTGCATTGGTAATACTATTTTTTTTGCAACTTAGGAGATACCCTGCGACTACAACGGATATGAATCCTTCACCACAAAACTCTAATCTCTACGTATTATATATGATAAAAGATATTTTTCTTAGTGAATTCTTACTAAAAATTAAAAATTAAAAAATATGCCCAGGATAGAGCCTACCAATTTCCCCTCAGATGGCACTGGCGCTCTCCCCACTCGTTTCCCTTCACATGGCACTGATACTCCCACCCTCGTTTCCACTCAGATTGCAGCTCCCCCCCTCCCTGGTTTCCCCTCAGATGGCACTGGAACTCCCCCCCCTAGTTTTCCCTCAGATGGCAAGAAAAAAATCGAATTTTTTGTTTATGACTTCATAATTTACTTTTAATTATTTGTCTATTCCATTTTTACTCATTTATTTAGCTTTAGAATAAAGCTTTTATTTTTATGAACAAAATAAAAGATTTATTAATATTGTAAACGATAAAATATTTTGTTAAAATAAAGTCCTTATAAGTAGATACAGGTAATATGTTTCTGTTTACTATTATTGTTATTATTATTATTATTATTATTATTATTATTATTATTATTATTATTATTATTATTATTATTATTATTAATATTATCATATTATTAAAGGAAACTTACCATGGTCACAAAGAATTCCTTTCCATCCTTCTTTACAGTTACATTCCCACGGAGCTTCACAAGTTCCGTGTTTACAACCCGGATAAGGAAAGCACGTCTCGCAGTTTTCTCCCCACCATCCAACTTCACATCTGTATTACGTATTCAATTGAAGGATTAAGAAAACAATGTTTAAATGGGCCTATCTATCTATATCTATCTATCTATCTATCTATCTATCCTATCTACCTACTATCTATCTATCTATCTATCTATCTATCTATCTATCTATCTATCTATCTGTCTATCTATCTATCTATCTATCTATCAATCAATCTATCTGCCTATCTATCTCTATCTATCTATATATTTATCTATCTATCTACCTATCTATCTACAAATATCTATCTATATTTATACTTATTTATTAATTTATCTATCAATATCTATCAATCTATCTGTCTATTTCTGCATCTATCTATCTTTCCATCTATTTATCTATCTACTTATTTATCAATCTATCTAACATTATTTACTACTATTTGTTTATCAATATATCCATTTATCTTTGTTCAAATGCATTTAGTCACCTGCATTCTCCTGGAGTCAAACAATAACCGTGCTGCTCGCTGCAATTAGCTTTGCAAGTAGCTGAAAAAAACATTATATATATATATATATATATATATATATATATATATATATATATATATATATATATATATATATATATATATATATATATATATATATATATATATATATATATATATATATATATATATATATATATATATATATATATATATATATATAGTAGAAATTGAGTAAAAGGATTTGGGATTAAGGGTCAACATATTCCGTACAAAAACTTTGAAAGTAAGTAAAGCAAACTGTGAAAAATAGAAAATAAAAGTTTCCCAGACTTTTGCAGTAGAGTGCAAGCAAGAATATTTATATAAGTTAAGTCTAGAGGAAGTGTCAGAGAGCTGTACATAGAAAGATAACAATTGAGAGAAAACCATTTGAACTCAAACTAAATGACAAATTACACAGTTATTAGCCCGAATACACATGAAATGTGGGAAATGTATAAGTTCAATTACGCAAAATGTGGAATAAGCACACCAGAGCAAAGAATCTTAAAACCAAAAGTTTGTCATTAATATCATTCTCAAAGTGAATGTTAATTAATTATTTGAGCCAATTTCCACAAAAGCTAAAATGATAACTATATACTAATAAAACATTACTATTCATTTGACTAGAACTATGGTCTATACATCCAGGTTAACTTTGATAACTTAACTTTTGACAACCCAATCTTTTAATAAATCTTGCAAATGATTCACAATTAATAACAATCTGCAGCAAACCATTTAAAGGGGTAACAACCCTATTACTGAATGAGTGTTCTTATATCAATATTACATGACTTCTTTTTAACTTTCTTTATCATGGCCCCTGGTTTCCCTTCCATGATTTATTATAAAGAACTCATTAATTAATCTCAGTATTATCGAGAGAAGTAAATATTTGCAAACTTGTTTCATATCCCTATAAGAAATTGCTTTTCACTTGTAGAAAATGTTTTCTAACTCCCTTAGCCTCTCCTCATAGCTCTTACCATCGAGGTCAAAGATCATCCTTGAGATTAAAGATTACGTATGTAATTATTATATAATTATATTACATAATTATATAATTATATTATAACGTCATGCGATACATTAGCATTGTGCTTTTCTATACAAGTTTTAGAATATAGAGATTTAAGGAGACCTTAAGGAGATAAGTAAGTAAGTATCTCCTTAAGGAGATGAGTAAAAGTTTCGTCCTGGATATTGTGAGGAACACACCTTGCTATACGAATACTATTACTATACGAAAAATGTTTTCGTGAGGTACACATTTTTCAAAAATTGTTGCGCAATAAAGAGTAATAAAAGACAAATGTAAGAAATATAAAGAAATATTTAATTCGTAATACCGACAAGGAATTTGAGACGAATCGATAAAACCGAACTAGAACCCTCATCAGCTCTTTGGGCTCCTCATCTCACCATTTCTCATTATGAAACTCCCTTGAAATCTGCTACGGCTTCCATTGAGCCATATGACCTACGTTAAGAATTGTTAATTTAATGTACGGAAGGTGGAAGTTTATAACAGCTTCTATAGACCTTTCGGAAAGCAGAACAGAGAGAAAGGTACAAAACAATGAAGAAATAATCCTGGCTATATATATATATATATATATATATATATATATATATATATATATATATATATATATATATATATATATATATATATATATATATATATATATATATATATATATATATATATATATATATATGAAAGGTTTGATGTGAGTAATTACTAAAGGTGCCTCTTTACATTAAAGAAGGGAAGGTTAAGGAATGCAAATGAAGACTATAAGGGTCACTTGGAGACTTTGTCCTTGAGTTGCATTGAGGCTTGTTTGCTGAGAAAGCAGAAAAGACTCTCAAGACGGTGAGAATTGAAGCTTTTCCATTTATTTACATTGTTTAATTTCAAAGAAAACTTTAGTTTAAGATATAATTAAATTCAGGTTTAATTATTATTATTATTATTATTATTATTATTATTATTATTATTATTATTATTATTATTATTATTATTATTATTATTATTATTATTATTATTATTATTATTATTATTATTATTATTATTATTATTATTATTATTATTATTATTATTATTATTATTATTATTATTATTATTATTATTATTATTATTATTATTATTATTATTATTATTATTATTATTATTATTATTATTATTATTATTATTATTATTATTATTATTATTATTATTATTATTATTATTATTATTATTATTATTATTATTATTATTATTATTATTATTATTATTATTATTATTATTATTATTATTATTATTATTATTATTATTATTATTATTATTATTATTATTATTATTATTATTATTATTATTATTATAGGATAAACTTACGTGTGTCGCAGTAAAGTCCTGTCCATCCTTCACGACATTTACATTCGAGAGGCTTTATACAATATCCGTTCACACAACCTGGAAGAGGCTTGCATTCTTCGCATGTTTCTCCACCCCATCCGATCCGGCATCTGTAATAATAATAATAATAATAATAATAATAATAATAATAATAATAAAAATAATAATAATAATAATAATAAAATAATAATAATAATAAAAATAATAATAATAATAATAATATAATAATAATAATAATAATAAATAATAATAATAATAATAATAATAATAATAATAATAATAATAATAATAATAATAATAATAATAATAATAATAATAAAATAATAATAATAATAATAATAATAATAATAATAATAATAAAATAATAATAATAATAATATATCAGATTAACTAAGCTCGTCATTTGATCATATTTAATTGAAGCATAGAAATGACTTCACTCCATCTCTGTTACTGTAATTAATGGGCAAAATTACGATTGGGAAAGAAAAGCTTAATTTCGTTGTTGAGCGTCAGAATGACTTAAAAACAGTCACGATATAATTAAAATTATGAATGAAAAAGCGATTAAAAACCCTTGTCAAAAATGTCAATGAAAACTTTTCTCTATAATTTTAACACTACTGATTTAAATATCCAATTACGGATTTAAATGTCCAATTACAGATTTAAATGTCTATTATGGATTTAAATGTCTAATTACGGATTTAAATGTCTATTATGGATTTAAATGTCTAATTACGGATTTAAATGTCTATTATGGATTTAAATGTCTAATTACGGATTTAAATGTCCAACTACGGATTTAAATGTCTAATTACGGATTTAAATGTCCAATACTTGTACTCAGTTTTTTAAACTGCAATTTTATAAGCAGCTGAAGGAATAGTAATTTGTTTCTGTAACTTAATTTTAGTATTATCTTTTATTTTATTTTACTTTATTTATTTATTTCTTTTTATTTATTTATATTTTTAATTAAGCTTACCTGCATTCATTTGGATATTTGCAATATCCTCTTGTGGAGTGACATCCCTCTTTACATACAGCTGCAGATAATATTTAACTTATATATATATATATATATATATATATATATATATATATATATATATATATATATATATATATATATATATATATATATATATATATATATATATATATATATATATTATATAATATAAAATCATCTCACGTATTTTGAAAGATTTTTATTTAAGCACTGCATTAAACCTATCACTACTTCACTTTCTTTACACTTTGTCAGATGATATAATAGTAAATAGAAAATTGATACAATAGTAGAAAGAAAATTGATTCAAAAGTAAATAGAAAATTGATACAATAGTAAAAAGAAAATTGATTCAAAAGTAGATAGAAAATTGATACAATAGTAGATAGAAAATTGACACAATAGTAGATAGAAAATTGATACAATAGTAAATAGAAAAATTAATATAATAATAAATAGAAAATTGATACTGTAGTAAATAGAAAATTGATACAGCAGTAAATAGAAAATTGCTACAAAAGTAAATCGAAAATTGATACAATAGGAGTAAGAAAATTGATACAGCAGTAAATAGAAAATTGATACAATAGTAGATAGAAAATTGATACAAAAGTAAATAGAAAATTAATACAAAAATAAATAGAAAATCGACACAGTAGTAGATAGAAAATTGATACAAAAGTAAATAGAAAATTAATACAATAATAAATAGAAAATCGACACAGTAGTAAATAGAAAATTGATACAAAAGTAAATAGAAAATTAATACAATAATAAATAGAAAATCGACACAGTAGTAAATAGAAAATTGATACAATTGTACAGTAAATAGAAAATAAAAGTTTTTAAAGAAAAACTTACGTATTGAGCAATAATTTCCTTCCCACCCTGGTTCACAGATACATTCGTAACTTGTTTCTCTACAAAATCCGTGTTTGCAACCAGGTAAAGGGACGCATTCATCGCAATTCTTTCCTCTCCAACCTTTAAAATTAAATACAAAGATTAATTAACATGAAATAATGTATTAAGAAAATCAGATCCATCTTTATTAAAAAAGAAAAAAAAAAAAAGAAAGAAAGAAATAAAATAATCAGTTTTTGTTGTTTCTAAATTTAAATAAAATAATTAATTGAAATTTTTGTCAGCCAATTTTTTTTTTTTATTCGATAAAATGTCGAACATAAAAATAAATTTTCATTCCATAAAAATGTTAAAATAAAAACCTGATTTTTAAATACTTTTTCAAACTATGAAGAAAAAGATTATCATATATATATATATATATATATATATATATATATATATATATATATATATATATATATATATATATATATATATATATATATATATATATATATATATATATATATATATATATATATATATATATATATATATATATATATATATATATATATATATATATATATATATATATATATATATATATATATATATATATATATATATATATATATATATATATATATATATATATATATATATATATATATATATATATATATATATATATATATATATATATATATATATATATATATAGTATATATATAGTAAGATATATCTAACCAAGGGCACATTTACATTCCCCAGGTTGAGTACAATATCCATGAACAGGATGACATTGTTCCCTACAAACAGCTTTGTTGCAAAGTTTTCCTGTCCATCCATCCAAACATCTCACTTCGCCTGTTGACGTGCAGTTTATCCTGTCATTACGTGCCACACTCTCCACATCATCACATCTCTGTAATATATATATATATATATATATATATATATATATATATATATATATATATATATATATATATATATATATATATATATATATATATATATATATATATATATATATATATATATATATATATATATATATATATATATATATATATATATATATATATATATATATATATATATATATATATATATATATATATATATATATATATATATATATATATATATATATATATATATATATATATATATATATATATATATATATATATATATATATATATATATATATATAACTATGTAACTTCTTAATAGGAGTTGGAACTACTCAGTTAAGCATAAATGTAATAGAATCTTCACACAATAATATTATTTATTCTTAAATCAAAAAGTTCTTGTGGGAAGAATTTTTATTCTTTGAAGCAAAATGTTTGTTTCTAATTATCATTGCATGTTGAGAATCATTCCTATACTTGTCGATCTATATGTATACTTAAAACTATTTTAATCCATTAAATTTTAATACCTAACAAATATATTTTCACATTTAAATATTAAATTGAAACTCATTTATTATTTAATTTGCAATGAAACTTATTTTAGTTTTTTATTATCCACATTTATATTCTGATAACGTCTTCACATGTTTCAGATTTTAACAAATTCTGCTGCAATATATCGGATAATCCATTGTGTTTCCTCTGAATCTGAGGATTTCAGAATCAGTTGCTTCAGATCGTTCAGAATTCTCACCGATTCTATTTCCTGATCTTCCTTCTGGATCAGTAATCGAGATCCCTTAAATAGAGTACCTTGTCATAATAATAATTATATGTTTTATACTCAAATATTTATTCCCTGTGGCTAAACTCTGGATACCTAAAACTATCCGCTTTCAACATCCACAACCACGGACATTGAAAATAAATATCCGCTTCAGTTTAATAAATTGGAAATTGATATCCGGTCAGTATTCAAAAATATATAAAAAAAAAAAAAAAAAAAAAAAATATATATATATATATATATATATATATATATATATATATATATATATATATATATATATATATATATATATATATACCTTTACCTTTTACCTTTTTTACCTTCTCACCCCCTGACCACCCCACGCTAAGGTGGCCACACTTCGCTAATGAAGCCGCCCACCGCAGTCGGCTTCTTCCAGAGATCATTCAAGGTAGAGATGTCCCAGGAGATTCTGGGGCGAGAGTTAGAAGGACAGAGTAATAGGAAGTGCGATACGGTCTCCGGGGCCTCTCCGCATCTGGTACAAGTGGAAGATGTTGTTTGGTTTATATTGTATTTATGTTTGTATTGTTGTAAGTTTGGGTGGTGTTCACATCTCAACCTTGATAAGGAGATTTGTTAGTGTCTTGGGAGGTTGCTGAAGTCGGGATTTATTTCGGGAGGGGGAGTGTTAAGAATGTTGTTTGTATATATATATATATATATATATATATATATATATATATATATATATATATATATATATATATATATATATATATATATATATATATATATATATATATATATATATATATATATATATATATATATATATATATATATATATATATATATATATATATATATATATATATATAATGATAACACTTCAGTGCGATTGCAAAATTTTATGTTCACAGTTGCATAGGAGGGATGGAGAGATTAATATGCAAAGGAAAGTATAACGAAAGGAGGATTTAATCCCGTTCGGTGTAAGATGAGAATAGAAATCTAGTAAAGAATAAACATTTTATCTAAAAAATGATTAATGTGGAATTATACTCAAAAATTATGTCCTAGCATCCAAAAATTGAGAAGTTCTTGATAAGTTTGATTTATCAAAAAGATTTTAAAGTTCTTGATAAGTTTGATTTATCAAAAAGATTTTAAAGTTCTTGATAAGTTTGATTTATCAAAAAGATTTTTTAAAGTTCTTGATAAGTTTGATTGATCAAAGAGGTTGAGAAGTTCTTGATAATTATCTAAAATCATGCAATAATCATAAAACCTTTGTAATATATTTCCTGCATAGGAAGATTATCTCTTTTGGAAGATGCTCTAATTATCCATAAATTTCACTCATCAAAAGCTATTTAGAATTCTTTTTGTTTACCAGGGTTATGTTTATGCCAATTAAGAGATTGACAAGTTCTTGATAAATTTGATTCATCAAAAAGATTTAGAAGTTCTTGATAAGTTTGATTTATGAAAAGATTTAGAAGTTCTTGATAAGTTTGATTTATGAAAAAGATTTAGAAGTTCTTGATATGTTTGATTCATCAAAAAGATTGAGTTTTTTATATGTTTAATTCATCCAAAAATTGAGAAGTTCTTGATAAGTTTGATTTATCAAAAAGATTTAAAAGTTCTTGATAAGTTTGATTCATCAGAGAGATTGAGAAGTTCTTGATACTCAAACTATGAAACTTTTCTTTCCAGTTTTGAACAAAGTAAAATGGACGTTGAAATTTTTATGTTATAATGATAATATTTACATTTACAGAATGAACAGTTGTGTGGTATTAAAATTTAACTTACAATAGACTTACAAATGGAATATTCAGTTAATAAATTCCTTCGATTACTTAAAGAAAGGGAAACGGTTCAAAGTCGCAATTTTGATAAGTCAGCCTGATAGTATGATCATTTATTATATAAATGCCAGAAAAAAGGAAAGTTAACTTTAAATTAATATTAAAACATTATTAAAGTATATCATTTCTTTAATTGATCATTATTTTCACCTCGAATTCTTTTTAAATAAATAAAGAATAAAATTTAAATTTTGACTTCCTATTAGTGGGTAAGATCTAAAATCATACAACAATCATAAAACCTTTGTAATATATTTCCTGCATAGGCAATAATTATCTCTTATTGAAGATGCTCTATTACTCCATAAATTTCACTCATCAAAAATGGTGTAAAATTCTTTTTGCTTACCAAGGTTATGCAATGTTTATGCCAATTAAAAAGTTCCACTTTCTAATTTCACAGTTTTCTAACTCTAACAAGGAAGTTGTTTTCAGATAATATATGAATATACTATAATATAGCATATACAGATATATATAGTCATGGAGTCTATATATATATATATATATATATATATATATATATATATATATATATATATATATATATATATATATATATATATATATATATATATATATATATATATATATATATATATATATATATATATATATATATATATATATATATATATATATATATATATATATATATATATATATATATATATATATTATAATATAATAATATAATAATAATTAATAATATAAATAATAATAAGTTCTTCTTTCTAATTTCACAGTTTTCTAACTCTAACAAGGAAGTTGTTTTCAGATAATTTGAATTTCTCAATAAGCATAACAGAGTTCAGTCATCGAGTCTATATCACATATTTTCTTCTTTCTTTAAATCTGTATAATTTTATTTGTTCTTTCAGTAAGTCTCATTTTAAGCATATTTCAATCTCTTCCTCTTTAAATCAATTGGTCACATTTTCAGTCTTCAAAAGACTCAAAATTATTTAATTACACTTTCAAAACGAAATATTTTTGAGAAAGTTTTGAGAAGTTTTAGAGTATTATTGATTTTTCGTGGGAATATATATATATATATATATATATATATATATATATATATATATATATATATATATATATATATATATATATATATATATATATATATATATATATATATATATATATCCCACGAAAAATCAATAATACTCTAAAACCTTCTCAAAACTTTCTCAAAAATATTTCGTTTTGAGAATGTAATTAAATAATTTTGAGTCTTTTGAAGATTTTAATTATAAATGATGTCTGAAAAGTGACGTTGGTTTTGTCTGAAGGAAAATTCAATCTTGAGTCCAAAATTTCAATTATCTCTGAGTAAATAAGACTATTTTCTCCAAAAGGAGTTATTGTGTTCTTAACTTAATTAAGTTTACAATAATTTAAAATTTTCTGAAAATTATAATTCAGATAATAATAATAATAATAATAATAATAATAATAATAATAATAATAATAATAATAATAATAATAATAATAATAATAATAATAATAATAATAATAATAATAACGTAATGTATTAATAATAATGGTAGAAGTTAATTTTCAAAAGTAAGAAATAAATTATTCAAATACTTTTTAATGAACCCAATTTTACAACTTGTTAAACAGAAACCTTCCTCTTTCTTCTCTTCCTCTTTCCTCTCTTCCTCTTTCTCCTCTTCCTCTTTCTTCTCTTCCTCTTTCTTCTCTTCCTCTTTCTTCTCTTCCTCTTTCTTTTCTTCCTCTTTCATCTCTGTTCTTCTTCTTTCCTCTCTTCCTCTTTTTTCTCTTTGCTTTTCTTCTCTTCCTCTTTCTTCTCTTTCTCTTTCTTCTCTTCATGATCCTTTTCTTTTCTTTTCATCCTCACCATCTTATTTATCTTCCTTCTTCTTCCTTTACCTCATTTATTGTAATCCCTTCCTCTTTTTCCCCTTCTTTTCTCTCACTTTATCTCCTCCTTTCCTAACTCCCCTCCCCTCCCCCCATCCATTTTTAATGGGCTTAATAACATAATAGTAATAATTTAAAAGATTAACCAAGTAAATCCTCTTGATCACATAAACGGGTTTTTACGAATGAAAGTAAAACCTACACACAACAACAATATATATATATATATATATATATATATATATATATATATATATATATATATATATATATATATATATATATATATATATATATATATATATATATATATATATATATATATATATATATATATATATATATATATATATATATATATATATATATATATATGCTTCTCTGACCCCGTAATGGAAGTACGTGGTCCGGAAAGGGAAGGAGGAAGAAAATCTAATATTGAAAGAAAGAAAAAAAAAAAAAAATGGTGAATAAAAGTGAAAGGCAAGGCAAGAGATTTCGAACTTCGTCGTTAGTAATTAAAAAACTTCGTCAGGTATTTGTTTTTGTTGTTTTTTTCATAAGACAAATTTAATGATTAATTCAGAAGGTTCCTTGACCACTATATATATATATATATATATATATATATATATATATATATATATATATATATATATATATATATATATATATATATATATATATATATATATATATATATATATATATATATATATATATATATATATATATATATATATATATATATATATATATATATATATATATATATATATATATATATATATATATATATATATATATATATATATATATATATATATATATATATATATATATATATATATATATATATATATATATATATATATATATATATATATATATATATATATATATATATATATATATATATATATATATATATATATATATATATATATATATATATATATATATATATATATATATATATATATATATATATATATATATATATATATATATATATATATATATATATATATATATATATATATATATATATATATATATATATATAAATATATTATGAAAACAGCACTGTTTACTATCCCAGAAATATACTTCTACTTCTACTTTTTTTGTGGGAAATCTTTTACCAGAGCTAAAAAAGACGTAACATTGCATAAGTTTAATTAATGTAAGAATAAATAAAAATAAGAAGGAAAAGGTAGATTTTTTTTAAAGCTCATCCGATTTATGCAACTATAATCGTCATTTCAAACTTTTAGTTCACACAGCTATCACAGAAATGATACTAATATTATTACATTCTTTATACACAATCCTTTTAGTTAAAACAAAATATTGCATAATAATTGTATATTTAGATGATAATTCAAACATAAATGAAAAAATTTGTTTTCTTTTTTAATGTTTAGATGCTGAATGAGGAATTGGTAACTATAGAATAACGTATAAATAAGCCAATTATGTGAATATCATTAATAAAGTTGATACTATAAGCCATTCACTCGCAGCCAAACTTCAATAAATTAATAATAATAATAATAATAATAATAATAATCAATATAAATAATATAGAGGAAACTATTAAAAGCAAAAATTGGTAACCTACCTATATAATTCAGGTAAATGAATAGTGTCAGATATATGAAATTAACTAATTTACAATTGCAAATAGTTTAAAATCTTAAAGAGTTCAAGTTGCTCTCGAACGTATTTGCAAAAGATTATCATATTGATAATATTAAATTTCGAACAGAAAATATTGATAAATGCTTCAGTAAAATTCACGTGTCTTTTGCTGCTTCATATCGTGTTACTTTGAGCAGAGTTTGTACCACAATACGTGAAGTGGGACAAAGCTTAGGAGGGTATTTTAAAAAAAGGAAAAATAATGTTTTTTGGAAAGGGCAAAGAAGAAATGAGAAATTAATTAAATAAATATTTAATTTAATTGAAAAAAAAAAAAAAAGTAAAAAAAAAAAAAAAAAAAAAAAAAAAAAAAAAAAAAAAAAAAAAAAAAAAATAATAATAATAATAATAATAATAATAATAATAATAATAATATAATAATAATAATAATAATAATAATTATAATAGTGATAATAATAATAATGATGATGATGATGATGATGATGATGATGATGATGATGATGATGATGATGATGATGATGATGAATAATAATAATAATAATAATAATAATAATAATAATAATAATAATAATAATAATAATAATAATAATAATAATAAAAGTAATAAAAATCAAGCTCTTTTGCAATATTGATGAAATCTGGAATAATTAAAAAGATAAGCTTGCAATTAAAATGAAACTTTCGTAAAAGACTGGACTTAAGAACTACTAAGACAAGCCAATTATTAGATAACAGAATAGCTATAGATAATAAAACAATAGATATAGAAATGGGTCCAAAGATATTATCCTAAAGATATACTATATAGTTTGTGAAGTTTAATTGAATCCATTTTTAAGCCCTATTTGGTTCACAAGAGACTGATCCCCTTGTATAGTGACCATAATTAATATATATATATTTTAAATGATATAAAGGTAATCCACCTAAAAAATCGTGTATAAAAGTTACCTTATTTACTGCTATAAAAAAATTTTATTTGTCAAGGTAGACTGAAAAGACCTCAATTTTAATTTATTTATTTATTTAAATTTTTTTAAATTTTTTTTATTTTATAATATATATATATATATATATATATATATATATATATATATATATATATATATATATATATATATATATATATATATATATATATATATATATATATATATATATATATATATATATATATATATATATATATATATATATATATATATATATATATATATATATATATATATATATATATATATATATATATATATATATATATATATATATATATATATATATATTGAAAGTTTTTTTAGCAATTTAGAATTATATTGTAAATACTTACAGCATTACTGGAGTGTGGTTGTTGTTGCTGAGCAGTTGCGAGATTGAAGAGATTCGAAGAAGAAGCAAGTAAAGAGGCGAAGAATGCGAATAATGTCCTTTTCAGCATATTACGTACGTATTGTTTCGTTCAAGGAGCGTCCGAAATTCATTTTTTTATTTCAAGGTCAAAATGGAAAGTAATAAAAAAGTTCATTTGGTTTCGCTCGTTATTTTTTTTTTTGTTTTTTTTTTCTTTTTGTTTTTTTCTTTTTCTTTCACTTTATTTTTAATTAATATATTTTTTTTATTAAATAGAAAATTAAAATTCAAAATAGTTTTTTTTCACAGTAAACTATAGTTTCTTTTTTTTTTTAGTTACGGTGAAAATTTTCACTAAAATTATTCATTTTATTTATTTTTGATTTTGCTTGATGATCGCGAGAAGTCTTTCGAAAGTTTGTTTATTTTTATCATTTGAATTTAATGTTTTTTAAAGGTTTTAATTTATTAATATATATATATATATATATATATATATA
Source organism: Armadillidium nasatum (assembly GCA_009176605.1). NCBI lineage: Eukaryota > Metazoa > Arthropoda > Malacostraca > Isopoda > Armadillidiidae > Armadillidium > Armadillidium nasatum. The sequence goes on from SEYY01004513.1 coordinate 34,061, forward strand.
TATATATATATATATATATATATATATATATATATATATATATATATATATATATATATATATATATATATATATATATATATATATATATATATATATATACTTTACTTTTATATAACACGTAAGAGTGAAATTCAGAGAATACATGTTCATCACTTCAAAATACACACACGCACACGCACACGCACAAGCTACACGCACACGCACACGCACACGCACATGCTACACGCACACGCATATATACATAGAGTGTCAGTATTATACGAATGAAGGAAGTATATAGTCATTTTTTCGACTTCGGTGACGTTTTCCAAAATGCAAATTTCTCCTAACGTCTAACGATCGTCCTTGAAAAAAAATCATAGTTTTTAAGCTAAGTTTTCTTATTCGTTTGTTGAAAACCATTACTCTTAAATATTTACCTCCTCCCTACCCCCACTAATCATTATTATCCCCACAGACTAAGGCTATCCCCCATTTGTGGCTTATTTCAAGCCTTTCACCCTCCCTCTTTCTTTTCCGTGTCACGTAAGGTTTCAATAGCCAACTGATTAATTATATATATATATATATATATATATATATATATATATATATATATATATATATATATATATATATATATATATATATATATATATATATATATATATATATATATATATATATATATAGGTCAGACCGGTTTGAGCCAGCAACATATTTAAAAACTACTGAACGTACGCAAAAAAGGATTATATTTTTAGAATCCTTGTCGAATTTCAGTTAGGAAAAGTGTAAAATGTTTGAAAAAAAAATGGGTTTGTACGAAAACTGATGACGTAACAAACTTAAATTTGGTGTTATACCGAACATTTGTCTAATGGGGGCTCTGCCCCCCCGTACCCCCGACCCGTGAGTGATGATGATACTGTAGACAACTTTTCCTGTCGACGATTTGGGGTATTTCCAATTTTTTAAAATTTCGAAAAAAATGAAAAAAAACGGACATTGCCAGACGTACGATTCTCGCGAGAGTTAAAAATAAGTAAACTTTACTTATATAAACTTTATTATTATAAGAATTTATTTTTTATTTCTCAATTTTTCCTACCTGAAATTCGACAAGGATTCCAAAAATATAATCCTTTTTTAAGTACGTTAAGTAGTTTTTTAAATATGTTGCTGGCTCAATCCGAAGTCTGGCCATATATATATATATATATATATATATATATATATATATATATATATATATATATATATATATATATATATATATATATATATATATATATATATATATATATATATATATATATATATATATATATATATATATATATATATATATATATATTTATATTTAATTTATATATTATATATTTTATTATTATTATATTATTATTATTATTATTATTATTATTATTATTATTATTATTATTATTATTATTATTATTATTATTATTATTATTATTATTATTATTATTATTATTATTATTATTATTATTATTATTATTAGCAATCTTAATTGTTTGTTATATTTCCCTGAATATAAATATTTGAAATCGATTCCTAATTATCCCATAAAATTTAAAAATAAAAAAAGGCGGAGCTCAAAATGAAAATACTCGAAGGCCAAAAGTAAAGCAGTAAAATACTTAATAAAGCAAAACCGCACAATTGCAATTATTATCTTCCTTTAGTTTTAAAATATTTGTATGAAATGAGGAAAAAAATTTACAGTAGAATATACGAAGCATATATCAAGGTTATTCATTATTAATATTTAAAATTTACTATTGCGGTAAATAAAAAATGAACCAAAAAGGAATGTATCTGTTTAAAAAATACAGAATGTAATGTTTGTATTAAAAATCAACGTTTTATTTAACATTAATGTAAATAATACACATATATTAAAGAATTTTTGAGTGTTGGACTTTGAAGAAATATTTTAATTTTTACATCAAAATGTAAACAATTTCCAACTCAAAAAACTTAAACTTTATTAACTATAAAGATATATTGATGACAAGTTGAAACGTGAATTCATTTCAGTTTTCGTGGTTTTAATTATATATATATATATATATATATATATATATATATATATATATATATATATATATATATATATATATATATATATATATATATATATATATATATATATATATATATATATATATATATATATATATATATATATATATATATATGACCTCTCTCAACCCTCTAACTACCGTCCTGTTTCTTTAATCTCCGTTCTTTTAGAATCTATCCTTAACAGGAAGATTTGGAAACATCTCAATTCTTCTAATCTTATATCTGATCCTCAGTATGGCTTTTGTAAAGAGAGCTCTGCTTGTTATCTTCTTTCCCTTGTCTCTGACTCTTGGTCCTCCGCTCTTCGATATATCGGTGAATTTTTCGCTGTGGCGCTAGATATATATCGAAAGCCTTCGTTAGAGTATGGCACAAACCTTTGCTTTCTAAACTTCCCTCTTTAGGGCTCTATCCTTCTCTCTGATTTTCTTTCGCGTCGTTCTTTAGCAGCCGTTGTGGACGGCTACCGTTTATCCTTTAAATCTATTTAAAGTAGTGCTCCTCAAGGATCTGTCCTATCCCAAAACACTATTTCCGCTTTTCGCTAATGACTTTCTCTCTGTTACTTCATCTCCTATCCACTCCTATGCCAATGACTCAACTCTGCATTACTGCTTTCAGTTTGAAAGACACCCTCCCAACAGCAGTTAATTGTTGAAAGAAAGGTGGCTTTGGAGCAATTGATTTCTGATCTTTCTCACATTTTTCAATACCTCAAAAACTCAATTCCTCCATCTTTCTACTAGACACAACCTTCCACACAACTATAACACAAGACTGAAACCTTCATCTGTCCTCAATATTCTCGGGGTTTCTTTTTCTCGTGATCTTTCTTGGAATGATCACATTACTTCTCTTTCTAAACAATCTTCTAAGAGGTTGGGTGTTCTGAGTTGTCAGGTGCCTTCGTGATTTTTTTTACACCACCTCAGTTGCTTTCTCTTTACACAGTTGGACAAAGAAAGGATGGGACTGTGAAGAAAGACGTGTCGAATGAACCCTTCTCGATGAAAGACGTATGCTGCGAGAGATTTCAGAAGAGCAGTGTCCATTGTAATAGCGATAGTATATAGATAGAGGAATGCAACAATTCGACGGGCAGAAAGAGATTAGAGAGAATTAGTGAGAGCAGGAGAGTTAATAAGACGAAAAACCATAGACTCCATTTTTTCAAATGAGTCGAACAACCTCAGATGTGTGAGGTGTACTCCATACAGGAGCAAGTAACACCCGTAAAAAGAGCAAGCAACTAGGGTGGTGTGAAGAAGTTCCGAAGGCGCCTCAGAATATCTAACCTCTTAGAAGCTTGTTTAGAAAGAGAAGCAATGTGATCATTCCAAGAAAGATCACGAGAGAAAGAAACACCGAGAATATTCGAGAGAGATGAACGTTTGAGTTGTGTGTTTTCGAAAAAGATATCATTGTTGTGTGGAAGGTTGTGTCGAGTAGAGATATTGAGGAATTGTGTTATTGAGACATTGAAAACGACTTATGTTTCCTCTTCCCTAATTTGAAATACGAGATAGATCAGAGGTCAGTAGCTCAAAGGCTACATTCCTTGCTTCTATTAACTGTTATTGCGAAGAACGACTTTCAAATGAAAAGGGTAATGCAGAGGGAAGTCATCAGCATTAGAGTGGATAGAAGATGAAGTAATAGAGAGAAGGTCATTAATGAAAAGTAGAAAAAGTGTTGGGGATAGGACAGATCCTTGAGGAACACCACTATTAATAGATTTAAAGGATGAACGGTGACCGTCACAACAGCTGCTATAGAACGACCAGAAAGGAAATCAGAGAGAAGGATAGATTCCGAAAGAGAGAAGTTTGAAAATCAAAGCTTTGTGCCACGCTCTATCGAAAACTTTCGATATGACCAGCGTCATAGCGAAAGATTCACTGAAATACAGAAGAGCGGAGAAACCAAGTGTCAGAGAGAAGGGAAAGATCACCAGTAGAGCGTTTCTTTCGAAAGCCATACTGGCGATCAGAGATAAGATTAGAAGAATTGAGATGTTTCCAAATCTTCCTGTTAAGGATAGATTCGAAAACTTTAGAAAGATGGGAGGTCAAAGAAATGGGACGGTAATTGTAGGGTTGAGAGGGATCCCCCTTCTTCGGCACAGACTGAATGAGCACCTCTTTGCGGAAAGAAGAGGAAGTTGTATTTGAAAGACAGACAAAATAGTTTACCAAGGCAGGGTGCAAGCTCAGAAGCACAAATTTTGAAAACCACAGGAGGGATACCATCAGAACCGTACGCATTCTTAGTGTTAAGCTCAGCGAGAGTAGAAATGATGTCTTTAGAAGAAATTACAATTTTAAGCATAAATGAATTGTTGGGAGTTGTAGGAGTAGGGACAGCTCCAATCGTTTAATGTTGAATTAGAAGCAAACGTTTGAACGAAGGGTTCAGGTTTTGAAAAAGAGAAAACGAAAGTTTTACCAAGAGAAGATGCTAGAGGAGAAAGAAGAGGAGCCAAAGTCAGAGTTTTCAATTTTTGCAAAATTCCAGAAAGAGCATGAGGAAAAAGAGCTAGAAAAGTTATTGAATTTAAGATGGAAAAATGAGTTTTTGGTGTTGCGGAGAAAATATTTTGCACGATTCCTGTATGAAATATAAGTTGCATGAGTTTCTGGAGTTTGAAGACGACGGTAATCCCTGAAGGCAGCATCCCTGCGGCTGGATAGCACGAGAACAAGTAGAGTTAAACCAAGGTTTGTTAGGTTTATAGAAGAAGGGAAAGAATATGGAATGTACGCCTCCATGCCAGAGAAAATCACTTCGGTTATGCGCTCTGAACATTCCGAGAGACCCCTCCTACGGAAACAGTAATCATGGGAAATCAAAAAAGTACAACCACAGGTCAGACCAAGTTAGTGGCACCGAGATGCCAGAAACGCCTCCTCACCGAAATCGGAGGCTGTTCTGGAGGAAGACTTGAAGAGATACAGAGATAAGAACGTAATCGGATGAACTCAAAGGAGGAAAGAGCTTAACAGTGTAAGGAGTAGAATAAGAAGTATGGAAAAGATCAAGTATGTTGGGTTCATCACCAAGATGGTCAGGGATACGCTTAGGGAGATGCACCAACTGTTGAAGGTTATTTCTTATAGAAAAATGGTAGGAGAGTTCACCAGCTGAATCATGAGAACGTGATGAACGGTGGTGAACATTTAAATCACCTAAAATGATGTTTTTGTAGAAGAGAGAATGTGTTCTATTTTGGAGTCAAGATAGTCGAAGAATTTTTTATAGTCTGTAGAGTTAGGAGATAAGTAGACAGAACAAATGAATTTAGTTGTAGAGTTGCAAGAAAGTTTAAGCCATAAAGTAGAGAATTCAGAAGACTCCAAATTAGAGACAAGAGAACAGACAACATTGCTGCGCACTTATGCGCAACATCCGCCTTTGACTGAAAATTGAGTTAGAAACAGTAGGAGGAAACAGAGTAGGGTTTGCTGTCAGAGCACTCAAACACATGGGTTTCAGTTAAGAACAAGATACGAGGCCACCAGCTCCAAGGAGTGATGGGGGAAGGGATGGATGAGGGGCTATATTTGGAGGCCTCCCATATATATATATATATATATATATATATATATATATATATATATATATATATATATATATATATATATATATATATATATATATATATATATATATATATATATATATATATATATATATATATGATGCAAAAATTAGCTAAATAAATGCATGACACATGAGCATATTTCTATTGGAGGCGAAGCCCCCGTTCCTCCAACCCGTGAATGGTGATGATTATATTTTTCGATTAAATTATTTTTTTAAACGATAACATTTTCGATAAATCGAGGGAAATAACTTAGTGACCAAAATGGATGAAGAAATATTTGACCTTAATAGGCATGGTCCATTTGTTGTTTCAGTCTTGCAAAAGAACTTTAAAGGTATAATTACCTCCATTATTATTATTTATTATTATTATTATTATTATTATTATTATTATTATTATTATTATTATTAATTAATAATAATAATAATAATAATAATAATAATAATAATAATAATAATAATAATAATAATAATAATAATAATAATAATAATAAAAAATAAAATAGTCGTATAATAATATTATATAAAAAAATATACAACCACAAATAATATCATTATATATATATATATATATAATATATATAATATATATATATATATATATATATATATATATATATATATATATATATATATATATATATATATATATATATATATATATATATATATATATATATATATATATATATATATATATGCTCAATCTTACATATACTCTACTGGTAAAATCTGGAACACACTCCCTTTATCTGTTTTTCTCCACTTTCTTTGATTTGCATACTTTCAAACGCCGTGTATCTGAATTTGCTTACCTCCTTTCGGTCAAGAATTTTTCCAACTCCGGTGGAATTTGCCCATATATATATTATATATATATATATATATATATATATATATATATATATATATATATATATATATATATATATATATATATATATATATATATATATATATATATATATATATATATATATATATATATATATATATATATACATATACGAGTGTGTGCTTCTGCGTTTAAAGAGGCAATAAATTTAAATAGTTAGTTATTATTTGTTATGAAAACCGTTTACTGTAATCATATTCGAAATTTGCAATGAAGGAAGATCCTTGTACTTAAAATGCTTCAAAAATTTATCTATAAGAAATGTAAATAAAGTAAAAACAGTTTTACGAAAATCGTCGCTTCTAATTAGGGAGCAATTCCGTCTCGCGACCTTCTATCGCGGTAATCGAGTGATTGACCGCAATTACCGCTGGCCTAATTCTGAAGAGTCTCACCATTACCTTATTATTATTATTATTATTATTATTATTATTATTATTATTATTCACAATATGCTGATGATACTGCTATCTTAGTATCAGATCGAGATAACGCCAAGCTAAACTCTAAAGTAAACAGTGTTAAAAAACATTATAACATTGGTAAAGGAAATTTAAATATACTACATTTTCTTGTATTAATAAATCAAAAAAAGCCTGTGCAGCTTAAATGTCAGAGCTAAAGATATATAAATAACCATTAGTCGATCAGCGTCTGCAAAATTTTTAGGTGTTATCTTTGATGATAAATTTACTTTCAAAGAATATATCAATAGTCTTGTTCGCAAACTATCTTCCTAAATTCCAAAATTCCTAAAGATTAGAGACTATGTTCCAAAATATATCCTAAAAGAACTCGACCACAGTCTTGTCGGTACTCACCTACTCTGCTGTCTGTCAGTATGGGTTAGTGTCAGTGAGTACTTATTACAACCTCTGGTAATTATGTAGAAAAAGATAATCCGTATATTATCAGGATCGAGTAATTACTACGAACATACAACCCCACTTTTCAGAAGTTTATGTACACTGAAACTTCAGGATATCTAATGCTCGCTCTGCAAGCAGACACTCTTTAAAGTCATAAATGGAAGTGCGAATCAACTTCTAACTAACCTAATAATACAGAACCAAATTGTCAGGACTACCAATCTCCGTAGCACAAAATCATTTACTCTAGACAAAGCAAAATACTTTTTAACTAAATCTCGGAGGGCCATCTCATACAAGGGCATCGATGAGTGGAACAGTCTCCCTATAAACTCTCAGCAATCTCCCACTCTTTGGTCTTTTAGATAAGTCCTTTAAAAAAATACTTATTATTGAAATACTGAAGTCCGCTTACAGTATGTATACCTAACTTCCTTAGATATTAGTTACAATTACTGGTGATAATGATGATGATGGTAGTTGTTGTTATTATTATAATAATTATCATTATTATTATTAATATTAGTATTACTATTAAAAAAAAAAAAAAAAAAAAAAAAAAAAAAAAAAAAAAAAAAAAAAAAAAAAAAAAAAAATGTTATTATTAGTATTTATTATTATTACTATTATTATTATTAGTAGTAGTAATAGTAGTATCATTATTATTATTATTATTATTATGAATATTATTCTTAGTACTATTAATACTATTCTATTTACTATTATTATTGTTTTTAATTTTGATTTTTCTCCCTTTTTGTATCTACTGTATATATAAACTAAATAGATTTGATAAGTTTTGATGTAGATTTTGTGTATAATAAAATAGTTACTTTTATATGTCAATATAAAGGTACGAAACAAATTTGGGCTCATAGGACGAATTCAGCTCCCCAGAAGTCCTTTTCAGTTAAAAAAGAAAACAAAAATTTTAATGATATTTTTGTATTCATATTTTGTACATAATTGTAAAATTTGTCTTTTT
>SEYY01004513.1:52500-54698 GCA_009176605.1 Armadillidium nasatum
ATTCAATGTTCTTTTTTTTAATAAAATTAGTCACCTTTATTATATGCATAGCTATATAAATCTCTCATCTCTTTCTTTATATCTATCTATCTATCTATCTATCTATCTATCTATCTTTCTATATATATATATATATATATATATATATATATATATATATATATATATATATATATATATATATATATATATATATATATATATATATATATATATATATATATGGGTCAATCCATTTTTTCCGTACCGATGATGGCCGCTCGATAATTTTAGAAAACTTTTATATTTTGCATGGCGTTAATGTTATCCCTGGGAAGTTCAAAACCACCATTCGTTTTTGTAGATTTACTCTGGTTGTAACAGGGTGAGCCAAAATGTTAGACCAGGTGGAGCCAAATTTTCACTTAATAGAGGCTAACATTTTAAGTAATATCTCCATATTGGTAATTCTTATACCAAATTTCATAGAGATTGATTTGTTAGGGATACTTTAAGGTACATTTGGCCTTTCCTGTTTTTTTTTTTTTTTGTGAAAATAATATTTCACCATGAAAATGAATCCGAAAAATTGTGTTAAAAATCGAAGAAATTTCCATTTTCGTGGGTGTATTATTAAAAGAAGGAAATAATTTAACGATATAAAATTTTGTGTGATGATACATACTAAAGTATGGTTTAACTTAAATCTTATTTGAAGTTGGGTAAATATTTTTAAAACAATTTACAGGGTGTTCAAAAATCAATTTTTCGGAAAATCGGTAACTTTGAACCTTAATATCTCTGGTGGGGTAAGTGCTAAAAATCTGAAATTTTCACACATTATACTACTACCATAGATGTTCCTTGACCTGCAATATTAACTTTGGTATTTGCTTGTTTTAAGAAATACAGCCATTCAAAAATGCCAAAAAAAAAAAATTTTTAAAGTTGTGTTATGATACCTATAATTATAGTTATTATAGTTCAAGACAATACATAGACAAATGAAATAGTGTGGCATCAAGGAGAAATGAAAACAAAGTTAAAAAAATTTAATTATAAGGTTAATATACATAAGAACCATTATATCTACTTTAAATGACAAAATTAACTCAATAAAAAAAAAATAAATAAATATATATATATATATATATATATATATATATATATATATATATATATATATATATATATATATATATATATATATATATATATATATATATATATATATATATATATATATATATATATATATATATATATATATATATATATATATATATATATATATATATATATATATATATATATATATATATATATATTATATATATATATATATATATATATATATATATATATATATATATATATATATATATATATATATATATATATATATATATATATATTGGCAAATCAAAAGTCACCATTATATTTCTAAAATTCAATCGCAAAAGAAAAGAAAGAAAAACTATCTGAAAATGAATGCATAATCTTGGCTGATTTTGCCGAGAACTACACGTACGTAGTCCAAGACGAAATTCAAGGGTATCATTGGGTCAATGACCAAGCTACTTTGCACCCATTTGTTCTATATTTTAGAGATGAAAATAGTAAATTAAGAAGTCACTCTCTTTGTGCTTTAAGTAACTACTTAGAGCACAACACATCAGTTGTTCACGTCTTCCAAACATATGTAGTAAAATATATTAAACATAATTTGCCTAAAGTTGAAAAGCTAGTTTATTTTCAGATGGAAGTGGTAGCCAGTATATAGAATAAAAAAAATTTTGTTAACATTTGCCATCACCAAAAAGATTTCGCATTAAAAGCTGAATGGCATTTCTTTGCATTTGCCACGGGAAAAAATGCCTGTGATGGGGTTGGAGGAACAACAAAGCGCGAATTGAGCAAAGTCAGCTTACAAAGAAGAACAACACACCAAATTCTTAATATTTGACCAAATATATTCATTCGGCTAAGAGAAATTAAGAGGAATAACTTGTTTTCTCGTAAAAGAAGAAGAAATTTATGAACACATTGAAAGACTTAAAACGAGATATGAAAATTGTTTGAGAATTAAGGGAACAAGAAACTTTCACAAATTCTTTCCACTTTCAGAGAACATAATTAGGTGCTATCCAACCTCAAAAACCGACGTTTACGAAGACCACTGTGTCAGCAAAATTGCTTCATTAAGTTTAGAGATAAAA
>SEYY01004514.1:7500-12500 GCA_009176605.1 Armadillidium nasatum
GAATTATATATATATATATATTATATATATATATATATATATATATATATATATATATTATATATTATATATATAATTATATATATATAATATATATATATATATATATATATATTAATATATTATTATATTATATAATATATATTTATATATATATTATATGTAATATTATTAATAGATATAATAATAATATTTATAATATATGTAAGGAAGATCATGTTCAAACTTACATGAAATGTCAATATCCTACAGACTCATATCGGATCGAAAAACATATCCAATTTAATGTTTTTACTGCTGTTAAGAATTCAGAAATGCAATATATATATATATATATATATATATATATATTAATATATATATATATATATATATATATATATATATATATATATATATATATATATATATATATATATATATATATATATATATATATATATATATATAATAAAAGTTACCCATAAAAAAATTAAAATTTTAATTAAAAAGTTAAACTTTATTGATTTATTCATTATTATTTTTAATTTAAAAATTTTTCAAGATTAAACAATTATTAAATAAATCTTAAATTCTTAAAAATTTATAAAGATTACTGTACATATGTTTTACTGGTCCATCGAAGTTTACGATGCTGTCTTCGAGGTCGTCAATGATTTCCTATTTATGAGTGATTTCACTCTTGTAAAATTGAGAAGTTTTCTTCAAAATGTTCCAAAGTGAATCATAATCTGTTTCACAAAACCATTTTCCTCTTAAATTCATTTGACTTTTAGAGCAAAACTGATTTGTGATGTGGAAAACAAATTTTTATTTGCAATGCAAAGATATTCTTTCAGTTATTATTATTATTATTATTATTATTATTATTATTATTATTATTATTATTATTATTATTATTATTATTATTATTATTATTATTATTATTATTATTATTATATATATATATATATATATATTATATATATATATATATATATATATATATATATATATATATATATATATATATATATATATATATATATATATATATATATATATATATATATATATATATATATATATATATATATATATATATATATATATATATATTTATACAATGCACCTTTTCCCGCATGATGCCGGGTGGTGTCGATTGCAGAAATTTAACATTCCTGCAATCGTACATGGGAATAAAACCTGGTAAAAAGGGTTCCCAGCCCTTAGAACCATGCAAAGAACTATTCTTCATCTGACTCGACTGCGACGAAATCATCATTCATTATTGACCAGAGGTTACTTCTAACTTAATTCTTTTTTTCCCTTTTAATATTTAATTTTCAATTAATTGTCGAAAGTACTTTGCTTCGAAAGATGTGTTGCTTCACAAAAAATTTTTTTTTATAGAATTTCTTTTAATTTACTACTAAAAAAATATTGAAATATTATAACGAAATATTAATTTTTTTCTTTAATCTTTGGTCAATAACATTCTTCAAGCATAATTCGACAAACAAACTCTGCAACTTCAGGGAGATCTTGAAGCTTCATATCCAATAGCCTTCTCTTCTCTTTTCTCTTCTCTTCTCTTCTCTTCTCTTCTCTTCTCTCTCTCAATTCTCTTCTCTCTCTCTTCTCTTCTCTTCTCTTCTCTTCTCTTCTCTACTCCTCTTCTATTCTGACTTCCTTGTGATGTTCTTAACTTTTCTTCTTCCCATTTGCTTCCAAGCACATCCACTCTCGATGGCAGCTGAATCATATATATATATATATATATATATATATATATATATATATATATATATATATATATATATATATATATATATATATATATATATATATATATATATATATATATATATATATATATATATATATATATATATATATATATATATATATATATATATATATATATATATATAATTTTAGTTGAAGTAATATATATTAATGTAAAATGAAAATTAGTCTTTGGGAAAGAATAATTTTGAGTACAAAACATTTTAATTAAAATTTTTATGATATTGAAGATAAATTATTTTAATTAAGTGGAAAATTAATTAAAATTTAAGAAAATTATTTTCCCAAAAAAATTAATGTAGCAGAAATAAAAATAATAAAAATGTTACCAATGGAATTTATTCTTAATTTAATATCCTAACTAAATTAATAATAATAATAATAATAATAATAATAATAATAATAATAATAATAATAATAATAATAATAATAATAATAATAATAATAATAATAATAATAATAATAATAATAATAATAATAATAATAATAATAATAATAATAATAATAATAATAATCTATTATAGTAGTTTATAAATATATATATATATATATATATATATATATATATATATATATATATATATATATATATATATATATATATATATATATATATATATATATATATATATATATATATATATATATATATATATATATATATATATATATATATATATATATATATATATATATATATTACCTTTTTTTTTTTAAATAGTTATACAAAAAAAAAAAAAATTTAAATAAAAAAATAATTTAAAAAAAAAAAAAAAAAAAAAAAAAAAAAAAAAAAAAAAAAAAAAAAAAAAAAAAAAACTTTTATTCTAAATTTATTTTTAATTTCTTGCTAAATTGTAATTTACAACTTCTGTATTTTGTTTCAAAGTATACATTCGGTACATTGTATTTATGGGTGTTAATCACCCTTATCGAGGCTTTGGAGTAAAACAATACTGTTTATTAGATAAAATAGAAACCAATAGATGTAATACAAAATTTATTTAACGTATAAGGTGAATATTGCAAAGATTATAAGGTTATTCAATCAGCGAATAAAAGGGAAAGCTTACTTTTGTTTTTTTTCAAAATGATACCAAATTTTTTTTTATTGAAAATCTTCGTTAAAGTTTAAAACCACATTCATAAATGCTTATTTACTGAGCATGATTATCTCTTATCTTTAATTTGAATTTCCTGTCATTATATATATATATATATATATATATATATATATATATATATATATATATATATATATATATATATATATATATATATATATATATATATATATATATATATATATATATATATATATATATATATATTACAATGAATATAAGGTACTTGTAACCCATCCTGTGGCAACACGGCATTCTGTTGGTGAATCCAAGGTTACAGGTGCAACCAACCAATGAAAAGCTACTTCCACAATGGGAACAACTATAACTGTTGTGACGAAATTAGAGAAAAAGAGGAACAAAATGTTCATGTGCAAAAGGATTCGAACACACTGACAATTGCGTCTCCTTAAGTCATGTTAAGAAGGCTTTCTTACTGTTCTATTCCATCTAAAACAGAGTCGATTAAGCATCGCAGTGTGAAAGCTTTCTGTACATTGTCTAAGGGTGACGCTCTTGTCATTCGATTTGAAGCCTATATATATATATATATATATATATATATATATATATATATATATATATATATATATATATATATATATATATATATATATATATATATATATATATATATATATATATATATATATATATATATATATATATATATATATATATATATATATATATATATATATATATATATCGGATCATTATGGTTACCTCTTTTGGCCACTTATCAACTGGTCTTGAGTGACAAATCGCTCAATACTTTTTACTAAAACCTCAATTCCAAACAATATATTTTTTTTATAGTTACCCATGAATTTAAAATTTAAATTAAAAATTAAATTATTAGAAAAAACATGATATTTAAAGAAATTTTATAAAACTTTGTGAGAAAATTAAAAATAAATATCAATCGGTTTTATTCTAAATTTTTTGGTTACTTCGTTCTAAAGGAAATTCTTGCACACAGATTCCTAATACCTTTATTAACATTTTATATCTATTTATGGGTGAATTTAGATACGGGATTTAAGGTTTTGGCTTGGGTTTCCCAAAAATAAATATATTGTGGTAAAGAGCGTTATTAATATTCTATTACTAATATACTGTTAGTAGTTAATTTTGGGTTTTTATTACCCTTATTGAGATTCTGTAGTTAACCAACAGTTAAAAAGATAATTAATAAGTCAACTGATATACGTATAAATCAAATTATTCTGTATACATGAAATAAATTTTGTCCAAACCTCAAGGTTGTGCCTTACTATTTGGAAAAATATATAAGGACAATATGACATTCTTCTAAGGTGGTCCTGGGTTACAGGAGCATCTCAACCAGTGGCAACATTACCACAACAAATGCTGCGACGAAATTTTCATGCTCACCATGATTCGAACCATCTGAGAAGAGCCTCGTCCCCAGACAATATTTAAGAGGTTTTCCCACTGCGTAATTCCTTCTCCATCAGAGTTGACGGAGTAGAGCAGAATGAAAGAATTTTGAACATTTTCAAACGTCGAAGCTTTTGTCAGCGAATTTGAATCCTGGCACGAATATTTTTCTTATTTTGCTTATTAATTAAGTGAAATATAAATAAAATATATTAGTGGATTTGTGTCCATTTCTAATCAACCCTCTTCATCGCATTTTATTGAGGATTAAAAATAATTATGAAATGTATGTGCTAACAAGATATATCATAATATATATATATATATATATATATATATATATATATATATATATATATATATATATATATATATATATATATATATATATATATATATATATATATATATATATATATATATATATATATATATATATTTTTATTTTTTAAAAGTAAATGGAAAAATTTTGAATTTTTTTTGTAAAATTAAAAATATAAAAGGTGTTATTAATTAAAAATTTATTATGATTGAGGTTGTAGAATAGATAACGTAAAGTAAAACTAATTTCAATTAAAATCTATACTTATTTATGGGTGATTCACCCTTACATTTTGTGAGTTACTTTGTATATTAATTAAAGTTTGGAGTGCTTATATATATATATATATATATATATAT
Organism: Armadillidium nasatum; assembly: GCA_009176605.1. Classification (NCBI taxonomy): domain Eukaryota; kingdom Metazoa; phylum Arthropoda; class Malacostraca; order Isopoda; family Armadillidiidae; genus Armadillidium; species Armadillidium nasatum. The sequence goes on from SEYY01004514.1 coordinate 12,498, forward strand.
ATA
>SEYY01004515.1:0-2500 GCA_009176605.1 Armadillidium nasatum
CTCGATGTTTAAGACTTGAAATAACTTTAAACTTTGAAAAAACTTAAGTAAACTGCAAAAATTGTCCTAACGAATCGTTGGGACAAGAAGTAAAAATGTCACAACAAATTTTTTCAGTTATTTTCTTATTAGAAAATAAATCGGTGAAGCAACTTTCTTATGCTTAGCATGTGTTTTCTGAGTTGAAAATTTTACTGATATTTTTGCTACTTGTCCCAACGATTCGTTAGGACAGTTCTTGCAGTGTAAGGAAGACTTTTGTTTTATTAAATAAATTATAATTTTATAAAAGTTGACGCCTTTTGTTATTTAATAAAATAAAAAAAATTTTAAAGTAAAAATTGAAATATTAAATGAGAATTGTGTAAAATCAGTTTTGTAGTCCATAAAGAAAATAGGGTCCTTACGACTTCCACGTATCAATCTATATTTTGTAAAATGAAAGGTTACTAGCTCTGTTTCTATTTTGGCTACTAGCTCTGTTTCTATTTTGGTTACTAGCTCTGTTTCTATTTTGGTTACTTGCTCTGTTTCTATTTTGGTTACTAGCTCTGTTTCTATTTTGGCTTCTAGCTCTGTTTCTATTTTGACTACTAGCTCTGTTTCTGTTTTGGTTACTAACTATCTCTGTTTCTATTTTGGCTACTAGCTCTTTTTCTATTTGATTATTAACTCTGTTTATATTTTGGTTACTAGCTCGATTTATATTTTTAGATTTTTGAGCTTCACAGTAATTTTAGCTTAATAAAGTTTGCTTTTTTTTCTAGATTATTTTTAGGTTTTTGCGCTTCACAATATTTTTAGCTTAATAAGGTTTGCTTTATTTTTCTAGATAATTTACCTCTTTTTTTCATTAAAGTTTGACAGGGATGGTAACTTATTATTTTATAAAATAAAATTTTGTTACGTACGTGTACTACTTACGGTCCGAAATAGACATATGTATTCTTTGTACTTATTTAGAGAAAAAAAATAACTTGACCAACTGTGGCTTAATTTGGCGCAACTGTTGCCCAATTTCTTCATCGTATTGAATTTGAATAGACACATTTGTTCTTAATACTTGTTTCCTGCTAATAGAGAAAATAACTTGATCAATTGTGGCCCGATTTGGCCCATCTGTGGCCCAATTTCTTCTATAATATTACTGAATTTGATGGATTGGGAAAAATATCTGAAAAACTCAAACTAGTTTTAAATGATGAATTCCTCCAACCTTATAAATAAATGCTTCAAATTTTTGTGATAATAAAAAAAATTGTTCTACAATTCTACAAACTTTTTATTTATTCCCTGCAAATAGTTCAGAATTCTTGATTTAAACATTTAAAGTGTTGATATAATTGTTGCATTCCCAATAAATGCTTTTATTTTTAATTTTTTTATTTAATATTTTTTATTTTTATTTTTATTTATTTATTTATTTATTTATTTTTTAAAGCTAAGATTCCCCAAAACATTTTCAACTTGGCAATATTTTTTATTAATTCATTCCATTGCAAAAATTGTCCTAACGAATCGTTGGGACAAGTAAAAATATCAGTAAAATTTTCAATAGAGAAAACACATGTTAAGCCTAAGTAAGTAGCTTCACCGATTTATTTTCTAATAAAAAAATAACGGAAAAAATGTGTTGTGACATTTTTTGAAACTTTCCCCAACGATTCGTTAAGACAATTTTTGCAGTGTATATACATGTACTACGAAAAGTAATTACAAATATCACAGAAATAACAGGTAAAACTCCTTATTTAAATCGTAAATATCGTTAGATTGATTTTTTTTTTTAAAAAAAATATATAAATAAAAAATTTGCCGAAATTTTAAAGTAGAATTTCAATAATACACAAATAATATGTTATGATACTTTAAATTAAGGTATAAATAATATAATTTAAATTATGAATTATATATTGCTTCAAATCTTATTAAATGTTGCAATCAGTACAATATATAATATATATATATATATATATATATATATATATATATATATATATATATATATATATATATATATATATATATATATATATATATATATATATATATATATATATATATATATATATATATATATATATATATATATATATATATATATATATATATATATATATATATATATATATTTATATATATTATATATATATATGTCAGTTGGACTAACATAGTTGAGAAGGTGGAGTCTAGGGCTTTTCGTCTTATCAACTCTCCTGCTCTCACTAATTTAGAATTTGTACTATCGATTTGCTTATTAAATGCCCTGTTCTTGTCGCATTTTCGTTTCCTGAACAAATTGCAAAGAAGTTCTTGTTCTGAGTGCTTAATTTTATATCCTTCTCACTATACTATAGGAGATAAGCCGATATTCTTATCACAGTAACACTCTCTCTCTCTCTCTCTCTCTCTCTCTCTCTCTCTCTCTCTCTCTCTCTCTCTCTCTCTCTCTCTCTCTCTCTCTCTCTCTCTCTCTCTCGTTGGTGTTGTTGTTCTCATC
>SEYY01004516.1:0-2500 GCA_009176605.1 Armadillidium nasatum
TTCATTAATTGCACCCACTCTTCACCTTATTTGTTAATGGAACGAAAATTTGAATCAATTCAAATGTTTTTTAGTGACTTACTTTATTACTTTTGATTTAATATTTGTGTCGAATAATTATGGATTAAAGTTTAAAGAAACTCTCGAAATTGATTAGTCTCTACCTTCCTCTCTTCCTCCTTCTCTCTCTCTCTCTCTCTCTCTCTCTCTCTCTCTCTCTCTCTCTCTCTCTCTCTCTCTCTCTCTCTCTCTCAGTTCTCTCTCTTCTCTCTTCTCTTCTCTTTTCTTTCTTTTTTTTTTTATTTATTTATATATATATTTTATATATATATTATATATATATAATATATATATATATATATATATATATATATATATATATATATATATATATATATATATATATATATATATGCAGTTGAAGAAGGAGTTTGGTTGGGAGAGCTGAGCATAGCATGTTGAGGTGGTTTGGTCATTATTTACAGGATGAATTGGGAGAAATTGACAAAAAAAAGTGTTCGTCTCAGAAATAATGGGTACGAGAGGTAGGTTGAAACCGAAAGGAGGTAGGATGAGCGCGGTCAAGGAGTTATTGAGGGACAGAGGGTTGAACTGGGAATGAGGATGTGCGGTTGACTGAGGATAGAAGTGAGTGGAAAAGAGTGGCAAGTTTATGAGTATTAGTATTAATTGCTGGTTCACGTAGACACCACCTCTACGATTTGAAATGTTGTATATATATATATATATATATGATATATATATATATATTATATATATATATATTATATATATATATATATATAATATGATTGTGTGTGTTATCAGACTTAACGAATTAATCTGACTTCCCAAAGATCCAAATTATTTTTAGATCGAAGCTAAAATAAGCACAGGTGTAAGCCACTCTAATTAAACACTTACCTTAAAGGTAAACAGGTAAGGTATGCATTCCTTCAAATTGATGATTAATCTGTGCAGAGCGTGATTTCAAGCTTCATATGAAAGTATAATATAAACACAGGAAAATAAATTTAATATTTAGTTTCTTTCTGGGCTGCCTCTCTCCTTCTTTTTCTTCTTCTTCTTCTTCTTCTTTTCTCTCTCTCTCTCTCTCTCTCTCTCTCTCTCTCTCTCTCTCTCTTTATCAATTGTTTGCTATTTTTTTCTTTTCCTTTATCTGTCTTTGCTTGAAGAGTGTATTACTCCTTTGCAGTTTTTTGTAAATTAAAGTATCAATAGATAAGGAAGAGAGATTACAGAAATAAAAGAAAAATTAGAAAGAGAAATAAAAAGAGATTAGAGAAACAAGTAAAAAAAATCATTTCATTTCATACAACAATTTTATAACATGAATAATATAAATATAATATTATATAATAATATATAACTTTATAATATTACTTTAAAAATAAAAATATCTAGTGAATTCAGACTTGAAAAGCAATAAATAGCTATAGAAAAGAATTCCAATTAATTAATTAACAAAAAAAAATAAATAAAAAATAAACAAACAAATACGTAATTAAGTTTTGCCAATATTCATATTTTACAAAGGAATTTTTATTCTTATCCTGCTTAAAATTAATGAAACATCAGCGGGCAAAATCTGGTTAGTATTATCCCCTTTTTCTCCTTCGATTTGTAAACTAAAATTTAAAGAAGGAAAAATGCACTTAAAAATGAACTTGAAGAAAGGTAATGAAGACGAAGAAGGAAAACGTATTTTAAATGGGTTAATTAAAAATGAAAGAAGGAAATGCACGTGAAATGAATTGGAAAAAAGAATTTTAAAAAAGAAAATGTTCAAAAATGCACTTCAGAATAGATCTGGCAGATAAGATAATAAAAATGAAGTAAAGAAAATGTTCTTGAAATGAGTTTGAAAGAAAATAATATAAAAAGAAGAAGAATGAAAATGATCTTGAAATAGTTTTGAAGAAAGACGATAAAAACGAGGAAAAAATGCATTTAAATGAAGTTTGAAGAAAGGTTAAAAACGATGAATTAATATGAACTTCAAACGGTTTTGAAGAAAGATAATAAAAAATTATTATTATTATTATCTTTATTATTATTATTATTATTATTATTATATTATTATTATATAATATTATTCATTTTAAATGTGCATTTTAAGGGAAATTTAATAAATCGGTGATTGAAATAATGTTAAAAAGAATAAATTTCTAATTTTACAACCACTCACAGGTCGGGGTACGGGATTCAAATTATGCATAATCACCAATTTATTATGTATACTGTAATGGCACATACACCCACCATAAATATATATATATATATATATATATATATATATATATATATATATATATATATATATATATATATATATATATATATATATATATATATATATATATAGATCATGAATATTGTTTTTATAATTATAGTAGATATGGTTTGTATTACTAATTAATACTATTAAAATGCTAATTAAAGAAACAATAGCAAATAATACGTAAATACTAAAATTGAA
>SEYY01004516.1:5000-7500 GCA_009176605.1 Armadillidium nasatum
TATATATATATATATATATATATATATATATATATATATATATATATATATATATATATATATATATATATATATATATATATATATATATATATATATATATATATATATATATATATATATATATATATATATATATATATATATATATATATCACAATATGAATGATTATAAAAAAAATCACTTTATACTAATGATCTCGTTCCATATTTGGACTAAAGAATCTAAACGACATAAGAGGTTTTACGGCATTTTATGGCATTTTACGGCATTTTATGGCACTTAAAGATGCCTTTTCACCAAAAGAAAAATAAGGCATCATAAAATTGCAGGTACTCTTTCTTGGGTTTTTTTATGAAGAAAATTTGATGAGAGATTTACATTCAATTGCAAATGAAGGCTTTCTAGCTGACCAGATTTAATAATGTTTTTTGTTGTTTGTCTTTTGTATTTTTTAATCTAATTTGAAGTTGTTTTTATTTTGTATTTTAAATTTATTTTGAAGTTTTGATTTATTTTGTGCTTTAAATTTATTTTTTATGAGCTGAATTTATTTCGTATTTTAATTTTATTTTATGGGTTTTTTTTTTTTTTCTTTTTGCATTTGTATTTTAATTTATTTTGAAGATTTGATTTATTTTGTATTTTAAATTTAATTTTGTGGATTGTATTTATTTTGCATTTTAAATTTATTTCGAAGTTTTCATTAAATTTTGTATTTATAAATTTTAGTTTATTTTATTTTGATTTTGAATTTTAAATCTTTTGAAATTTTCTTTTATTTTGCATTTTAAAATTTATTGTAAATTTTCAATTTTTTATATAATTTAAATTTATTTTTGAAGTTTTCATTTATTTTCGCATTTTAAAATTAATTTCGAGGTTTATATTTATTTTGTATTTTGAATATATATATATATATATATATATATATATATATATATATATATATATATATATATATATATATATATATATATATATATATATATATATATATATATATATATATATATATATATATATATATATATATATATATATATATATATATATATATATATATATATATATATATATATATAATATATATATATATATATATATATATATATATATATATATATATATATATATATATATAGTATATATATATATATATATATATATATATATATATATATATATATATATATATATATATATATATATATATATATATATATATATATATATATATATATATATATATATATATATATATATATATATATATATATATATATATATATATATATATATATATATATATATATATATATATATATATATATATATATATATATATATATATATATATATATATATATATATATATATATATATATATATATATATATATATATATATATATATACATATATATAGATATATATATATATATATATAATATATATATATAAGTATTGTGCTTGTGTGTACATAGAGAGAGTCTGAGAGCTGATTTTACAAACAATGAATTGTATATATATTTTTGTATTCTATTCTTGAAATTTGTTTACACTCGATAAATGTAATTAGTGTAGAAGTAATATTTAAAGATCATAAAATTTTTGGAGTTTAAAATATTCAGTTCCTCTCTCTCTCTCTCTCTCTCTCTCTCTCTCTCTCTCTCTCTCTCTCTCTCTCTCTCTCTCTCTCTCTCTCTCTCTCTCTCTCTCTCTCTCTCTCTCTCTCTCTCTCTCTCTCCCACATTTCAAAGTGAAATACAAGCAACACCCTATCAAACCCTTCCCCTAACTTGTATATAAACTGCTTGTAATGTTTTAAGTAAAAAAAATATCCTCTGGATAAAAGGAGAAACGAAAAGTGACTACGTTTAGATAAGATGTCACTACGCGAAAGGAAAAGTAACTATATTTAGGTCTAAAAATAGCTAAAAATCCATACGCGTAGCTCCAGTTGGAAAGTGCTTATTATACTACTCTCTTAACTTTGGCATGATAAGCAACAAATCTCAGGAATCAAAAATCATTGAAGAATCCCAAGTAGTAAACAAATACTCCAACCCATTCAGATTTAAATTTTGCAAAGAAATTACACAAATGCTAACTCATAAAAATGTTATTGTTCAAATTCTGCACTTGAAGAATTTTATTTGTTTAATTTTTTTTTCTACCTTCAAAATTTTATTGTTCACCACTTGAATTCAAATTTTTTTAATGTTCTGTTTTATTGCATTTTTAATCCATTTCTTTAAAGAAAAAAAAAAAAAAGAAATTAAGAAAATCAAAATGATATTAAAAAAAAAAAGCAAAAACAAAACAAAACAAGAATGAATCTTGTAAAGATCGTTTCGGGTCATTTGAAGAGCAAGATGAAGATATTGTTTCAAGAATCTAACTCTTTAAAAAATCTTCAAATAACATTAGATTTTAGTTAATTATAAATGATAATAATAATAATAATAATAATAATAATAATAATAATAATAATAAT
>SEYY01004516.1:50000-62918 GCA_009176605.1 Armadillidium nasatum
ATATATATATATATATATATCCTCAAACTAGGTCGATCAGAGAAAGACCTCTTAGACATGCTGCTGTCAAGTGTCATGAATTCCTTCACAGGAATTTATCTTATTTGTAGTGTTTTATTAATTTTAGTAATTGCAATGGTACTGCTGTCATTGCAATTCTTCAGTGGGAGGATATAAAAACTGTTTATATGCTTTCACTGATTTATCTAGTGTATATATATATTATCTATATTTAAAGTTCTCATTGTTAAGAGTTTGTAGAGTTGGGGTTTTATTTTTTGTATCGATATGTAGCACATTTGTTTTCAATAACCCCCCGGTTAACTCGCCCTCACTTTTTTATCAAACTTCATCAAGTCTAGACGTCATTAAAATGTAAAGGTTTTCGCTTGTTTATTACAAGTCCTCAAGATCAAGGTTTAAGGTATGAGTTATATATTTTCCCTTTTATTCAAATCTTTCTTACTGTCAATTTTATTGCCTTCTACTCAAAATATATAACTCTGAAACGTTCTTAATTATATGAGATTCGTATATGAAGGAACTACAAAAGCAACAAAACTTTTGAATAAATTCATAGGAAGTTTTCTCATATTTTTTTAATTGTAAACTAATTATGACCCTTCTCTTTCAGGTCTTTAAATAAAAGCTCAAAACCAGAGTTTTTATAGTATTTGAAAGATTATGGTAGTAAAGTCAAAATTTACTAAAACGGGAAAACCTCAACTTATCCATGAAATTGATTCTAAATCTGTTTCACGAGAAAATTTAAAAATTACTAAATTTTGAAATACGTTATAAAAAACACGCTGTTTTCCTTGAAGCCCTTGAAATAAATTTTTTTTAGTCAAGGACCTGAAAGCTGCAGCTCTTGAAGTGACAGTGTGTTAGTGTTTCCACATTTAAAAATACAATTTTACAAAAACCTAAGAAGGAGAATTCAATAGAATGTCTCCATTATAAATGAAACTTAAAATAGACAAAAGTATATACAATATATAGAAAAGTGAAAGTATATAAATAGTTTTTATGTACAAATAATATCAAAGTCATATTCCAATAAAATAAATTTAAATCAAAATGGATTAAAATGTCTAAAAGTTCAATCTAAAACAAATATATGTCAAAAAGATGGAAAATGTTTTCAATAAGTTTAATTCTAAAAGTATAAATTTATATAAATAAAAATAATCGAAATTGTTTTCAAAACTTATTACAAATATTACTAGATGCTAATGGCTTCAATACATGGGAAGCGAGCCCATGTCTCTTTTTATTTCAACTGACAAGCGCCAAGTTCCAACCATAGTATAAGCATTACGGAGGTCGGAGTATGACTTGTGGTTCGGTTACACACAATGGCTGCTCCGGCCTTCGGTGTGGATTTAATTTGGATTACTAGTTGTTTTACTACGTGCCCTTATGGGCGAAGCATTTTTGAAGATTGAAGCAATGGTCAATAGGCCCCTGTTGCCTGACGACCATTAATTTACTACAAGTAAGTATAAGCATTACTTATACTATGTTCCAACTTCGTTGGGTTATCCTTCTTTTGTATAGAATTTAAATGATAATGTTAGAAAATAAATGATTAATATGTAACTCTTAGGGTTTAGGGTTTATGTGATTAATTTAACAGGAATATTAAACATTTTATTAACTCGTGAGAAGAAAAAAAAAGTTGATTTCAATTTTTGTAGAGTAATTTTTAGACCTTTAAGACTACAAAGCATGATAAATCTAACTCAAGTTATATCAAACTTTAACACTATTTAGCTAGCCATACCTGCTTTACTTGTGCAAATGGAATTCTAGAGCAGTTGAAGTCCAGTAGTAGATGTTACTTTCGCCTCAAGAAGAAGAAAAAGATGAATATTAAATTTTTGTACATAAGCACAGGTATGACTATTACATTGATATAGTTCCCATAAAATGTTTTTTTAATTCATTTTCTATTTTAAGAAATATATACTCTGAAAACAGTGACTGGCCATTATTTTGACTTTCTACTATATTCCATAGCATGGATGGAATATTTTATAATCTGTATGAACTACAAATTTATAAAATAAATGAAAATGAATTAAAGGAAGTCTAATGAAGTGCAATATGGGAATATGTAGAAAAAACATGATACTTTAGTGATGCTGGGCAAATTTTTTTTCCTACTCAGCCTAATTACGAAAATGAAATGATCTGATTTTTTTTTTTTATGGTTAATAGATGAATGACAAATGATTTTGTAAGGAAAAAAATAAAAAACAAATTAAAAAAAAAATTAAAGCTAATGAAAACTATTTTTTTCAATATGACTTCCAAAGATCTTTCAATATGGCAGAAAAGAGTACAATGATGTATTCCTTTAAAGGTTGTCAGTGCTTTCAAGTTAATGAGTTGTTATTATATTTTTTTTTTTTTACCAATTATTAAATGAATATATATATATATATATATATATATATATATATATATATATATATATATATATATATATATATATATATATATATATATATATATATATATATATATATATATATATATATATATATGAACCGACCGGGGCCCTGGCTAACCCCAGCCATTTTTACTGACCCCGGCCCCGGCTAAAAATAAGGGAAAACTGGGGTTTGCCTGCCGTGGTTAAAATGGCAAATTATACTTGAGGGAATATTCCAATTTCAAATTTTTTTTTTTTTTTAATTTTCAGTGTATATAGCTTTTTTTTCCGGTTAGAAAAGTCCATTTCTAGCGCTTTTCTGAGTCTATAACTGAAAAAAAGTTTTTTCTCTTTTTTGAAAATTTGACCCTTTTCAAATGAATGGCGTGGCCAAACCACTTTTCGGAATGACCTGAAATTTGGATTCTATGTTCAAAATTCTATTAGCAAAAAAAAAAACTTGTAACAGACATTTGTTTCCAGAGTTTTAGGAAAAATGTTATAAGCCCAAAACTGAACAACTATCGAAAAAAAAAAAATTCCACCTTTTCGGTAAAAAAACTTTTTAAAAAACTACAGCTAAAAAATTCCTTAATTTTGGTGCTTGCATAGAGAAAGGATGGGGCTACAAATTCTTCTCTATACTTTATTCGATGCGATTCGTTGGTTTTAAGATATAGTGTCTCAAAAAATGTCGATTTTTGACGAAATTTCAAAAATTTCCAAAGTTTGAGAGGCTATATCTAGCTTCAAACAAAAAGCATTTAATAATGCACTAAATAAAAATGGTAGCCCTGTCCCTCCTCTAAATAATATAAAAAAAAATTAAGAAATTAGTAGGTAGCGTTTTTTTAAATAATTTTTTTCTCTGGAAGGGTACGATTTTCACAAAAAAAAAAAAAAAAAAAATTCAAGTTCTTATAACTTTTTTTTTTCTAGATGTGATATCAAAAATCTGTTCTCACCAATGCAAAAAATTGGGGTTAAGATTACTCAGATAAATTTTCAGCTCATGTGAACTAGTGGTTTGACCCCGCTATTCATTTTTTTTCAACTTTGGGTCCAAATAACTTTCAAACTGTTTAGACTCAGAAAAATGCTTGAAATCAACTCAGAACATTGGGAAAAAAATGCATATGACCTGAAAATTTCATCTCAGTCAAATAATAATAAAAAAAATTTCAAACAAAATATAAGAAAATTAAGATTTTTTTTCTTTTTTTTTTTTTTTTTTTTTTTTTTTTTTTTTTTTTTTTTTTTTTTTTTTTTTTCTTTTTTGTTTTTGTTTTTTTTTTTTTTTTTGTTTTGATTTTAGATACTCCATAAAGATTTGTTTGAAATTTTTTTACTTGTAGCACCCAGAGGTCTTCTTCTAATTTCCTGACTGCAGATGTTACATTTACCTATTTCGAGCCTATCCTGAAAGTAAAGTACTTCCATGCTGCTAAAGCTGATCTTTTAACCATATTGATTGAAAGTATAAACAAAATAATTTTGAAATAATGTAGCAAATTGATACAAGTTTGATACATAGCAATAATATAACAATGATATGTATAAATATAGGTTATATTGATAATTTTATATCATGCATTTTTTGAAACTTTACCTTTGGGTCTTATATGTAAAGCTGCTGAATCACTTATGAATCAAAAAATTTTTTTTTTTTTTTAAATTTTTGTTTTTATTATGCAATTTCTGTAATTTTTTTTCTTTTTTTTTCGGAGAAAATGCATATAATTATTAAGATAAGTGAATGTTGGCTATTCTACACCTTTCTTATAATTAAATAAACCTCAATTAAATTTGTATTAATTTTTTTAGTCTAAAATTTCAGTGCTTTTGACCTCTTTTCAAATTTTAGGCAACCCCGGCAAGAACCCCGGCCCCGGCAAAATTCCAGCCCCGGTCGGTCCCTATATATATATATATATATATATATATATATATATATATATATATATATATATATATATATATATATATATATATATATAAAGAGAGAGAGGAGAAAAGCAATATATCGCCACCACTTATGGGTCAGGGGGAATGAGGAGCGGAGCCCTCCATAGATAAATTGTGTGTCATGCTTTAATGATTTCATTGCCGTAATGTAATAATGTATTCGTGGCCCTCCTTGAAAAGGGCTCTGCCTGTGAGTGGTGGCGTTCTGTAAAAAAAAAAAAAAAAAAAAAAAAAAATAGAAGATGTAAATGTATGGCATACGAATATTTATCTACTAGGGACTCTGCCACCTATACCCTCCAACCTGCGAATGGTAGTTATAAAATTTTCACTTATATTACTTCTCTCTCTCTCTCTTCTCTTCTCAAATTCAATTAAATTCAAGATCTTTTAAAATCTAGTCAAAATAGTCAAAGGCCAGTTTTGCACTTTGGACAGATGATGTTCTGACATCATATTGAAAAATTAATTATTAGTTTAAAATTTTTTTTTTTTTTAATATAAGTATTTTTAAAAAAAAAATTTTCTTACAAAATCATTTGTCATTTCTTGATTAACCATAAAAAAAAAAAAAAAAAAAAAAAATAAAAAAAATCATATTTCCTTTTCATAGTTAAGCTGAGAAGGAAAAAAAAATTTGAGTTTGCTTCACTCTTAAGATATTACCAAAAACATTAATAGTTAGATCCACTAGAACATCCATATATTTTGTTTAAGGGGCATTCTGCCCCCCTTACCCCTGACCTGTGAGTGGTTGTATTTATTTTTCTGTACTTAAATATGGTGTTTTCATACATTTCAACATGTTTTGCCTTTAGATTTTCAATAAACATTCAATAATCACAGTTTTGTTGGTGGTGAAATTTATTTTCTGTATTTAAATTTTATGATTTTTATTAATTTCAGCTTAAATTTATCTCTATATTTTCAATATAGTCAATATACAAAGATGTTGTGCTGGATCTAATTATTACAAAAAACAAAAACAAATATTATTAAAGTTTAGTATAAAATTTAATATCTATATACTGAACCTGAAGAAAAATTTCATTTGTAATTTTATGAAACAGATGTTCCAACCTTTCCATATTAGAGAGTTTTTAATTAGATTTTTCAGAGTTATAAGATGTGGTTTATAATTTTTATTTACCACAAATGAAAAATAAATAAAAATATTTAAAAATAATATATGTATTAAAAATACTTTAAAGTTTTTATCATTTGATATTTTTAAAACATGTTAGCATTCGATTTATTTATTTATTTATTTATTTAAAACATTCTATTCACTTTTATAATTGAATGTGGGGTTTTACTCATTATGTGGGTATATATTTAAACCCCTACACTATTCTGTGTTGTGCATAACCCCAGAATTGAGCTTTCTCTATCTAAACTTGTAGATTATAGATGGTTGAAATAAAAATATTAAATAATTAAAAACATAGAATTGTAATGTGTATATGGATTTTTCGTATTTAATGTTTGATATAAAGAGATGCTATTCCTCAGTATCTTTTATTATATTTTTTCAATTGCTTATTTTTTTATAAGCCTATTTCAAGTTTTAATTTTTCTCATTAAAGAATACTTCCAGTATTACTCACCACTAGGGACCAACTGGGACTGGAAGTTTGTCGGGGCCGGGGCTGTCTAAAATTCATAAGTAGGTCAAAAGCACTGAAATTTTAGTTTAAGAAAATTTAACTGAGATTTATTTAATTATAAAGAAGGAGTAGAATAGGCAGCATTCACTTAAATTAATGGTTATTCGCATTTTCTCTAATAAAATTTTAGAAAATTACAGATTTTGTATAATAAAAGTTTAAAAAAAGTACAAAAATTTTAGAATTTTTTTTCCTGATTCACAGTAGATTCAACAGTTTTACCTAGGTAAGAACCTAAGGTAAAGTTTGAAAAAATGTAAGATATAAAATTATCAATATAAATTGTATTTAAACATACCATTGTTATTTTATTGCTATGTATCAAACTTATCATTTATCTACATTAATTCAAATTATTATTTAATTTTCAATATGGCTAATTTAATTTTCAATTTTCAGTCAATATGGCTAAAAAATCAGATTCAGCATTATGGGAGTACTTTGCTATGTTTCAATATGGCTTAAAAAATCAGATTCAGCATTATGGGAGTACTTTGCTATGTTTCAGTATAGGCTCAAAATAGCTACATGTAAAATGTGCAGTCAGGAAATTAGAAGAAGATCTGTGAGTACCCCAAGTTAAAAATTTTAAACCAAATCTTTATTGGGTATCTAAAATCAAAACCCAAAGATGAACATTCACTGAAAGAAAAGGAGTGGTCAAAAGAAACAGAAAAGAAAAAGAAAATATTGAAAAAACAAGAAAAAAATCTTAATTTTATATTTTGTTTGGAAATTTTTTTTATTATTATTTGACTGATTGAGCTGAAATTTTCATAGTATTTGGCTGGGTCAAATCACTGGTCGACATGAGCTGAAATTTGATCTGAATAATCTTAGCCCCAATTTCTTGCATTAGTGGGAACAGATTTTTGATATGTCTAGAAAAACAGTTATAAGCACTTGAAAAAAAAAAAAAAAAAAAAAAAAAAAAAAAAAAAAAAAAAAAAAAAAAATTATTTAAAAAAAAAAAAAATGCTACCTACTTTTTATTTTTTATTTTTGGCTATTGCTTAGAGGATGAACAGAGCTACAACTTTTATTTAGTTCATTATTAAATGCTATTTGTTTGAAGTGAGATATAGTCTCAAACTTTGGGAATTTTTGAAATTTGGTCAAAAATGGACCTTTTTGAAGGCTATATTTCGAAACCAACTAAACGTATCGAATAAAGTATAGAAAGGAATTTGTATCCCCATCTATCCTCTATACATCCACCAAAAATAAGAAATGTTACAGTTGTACTTTTTTTTAAAAAAAATTTTTGTCCGAAAGGTGGATTTAAAAAAAATAAAAAGAAATTTTGATAGTTGGTCAGTTTTGGGTTTATAGCATTTTTTCTATAACTCAGGGAACAAAAGTCTATTAGAAGCTTTTATAGCCAATAGAATTCTAAATGTATAGTCCAAATTTCAGGTCATTTCGTAAAGGTCAAATTTCCCAAATAAACTTTAACCATTTTAGGAAAATGCTAGAAATGGACTTTTTCACTGTGAAAAAAAGCTAAATACACTGAAAATTTCAGGAGAATCGGCTGAAAATTAAATTTTTTTTTTTGAAATTGTTGCTCCCTTAAGTATAATTTGCCATTTTAACCCTGGCAGGCAAACCCTGATTTTCCCTGAGTTTTAGCTGGGACCGGGACCCCAGTCGGTCCATACTCACCACTATACTATAACTGCACTATAGTCTATGGAGTTTCCCACAAGGGATGCTGCATCTCAGTGAGTTCCCCTTATCATCTTTATATTTATATTTACATGTAATGTATTATAAAATATAGGTTGGTAATTTTAGGACTCCCTGGGTAGAGTCTCCTACACTGCTTTTTCCCACTTTGGAGCAAGATGCAATTACCTACTGGTTTTTATCTATAGTGTGGTGGTTTATATAATTAAGGGTATTTTATAGTGAAAAATATTTTTTAAAAAAATAAAAAATTTTATTTTATTATTTATATCTATTATTATTTTTTTTTTTATTCAAGCTAAAATTTTACATGAATATTAAGTTTTAAGGAATTACTTAATGTTTTTAATTTCTAGTTTTTACTTTGAACTATATATTCAAAATTTACTTTTATATTCTCAATATCAAACCTGTTACCTATAATTGAAATATATATATATATATATATATATATATATATATATATATATATATATATATATATATATATATATATATATATATATATATATATATATATATATATATATATATATATATATATATATATATATAGATTAAAATTTGCATATGAGGGTGGTTCCTTTTTCCCCATTTTTCAGTAATTAGTAATAATTGTTTGTCATTGGCTTATGAAAATGAATCATTTTACAAATATTCCTCACATGGGCAAAGAAAAGAAGTGATAACTAAGAATAAGGTTTTTTATTTTCTGTGTGGATATTATTTTGTTTTAATTTTCTTTTTAATTTTTTTTATAGTTAGAACATTTTTAATTTAATTTTCATTTTGTTGAGATTAGGGACCGACACAGGGCTGGAATTTTGCTGGGGCCGGGGTTGCCAAAAATTTGTAAAGAGGTCAAAAGCACTGAAATTTTAGGTTAAAACAACTAAATATAAATTTAATTGGTTTATTTAATTATAAGAAAGGCATAGAATAGCCAACATTCACTAAAATTAATGATTATATGCATTTTCTTCGGAAAAAAAAAAATGTCAGAAAATTACAGATTTTGTATAAGAAAAAGTCCAAAAATTTAAATAAAAAATTTTTTTGATTCATAATAGTGATTCAACAGCTTTACCTATAAGCCCTCAAAGTAAAGTTTAAAAAAATGTAAGATATAAAATTATCAATATAACCTATATTTAAACATATTGTTATATCATTGCTATGTATCAAACTTGAATCAATTAGCTACATTATTTAAAAATTATTTTTTTTTTATACTTTCAATCAATATGGATAAAATATCAGCTTCAGCAGTATGGAAGTACTTTACAATGTTTCAGGATAGGCTTGAAATAGCTAAATGTAACATCTGCAGTCAGAAAATTAGAAGAGGACCTCCGGGTGGTACAAGTAAAAAATTTTCAACCAAATCTTCATGGGGGCAAAAAATCAAAACACAAAAATGAACATTCACTAGCAGAAAAGTAGTCAGAAGAAATAGAAAAAAAAGAGAAAATTTTTAAAAAAGTAAGAAGAAATATCTTAATTTTCTTAAATTTTGTTTAAAAAATTTTTTTTTTTTATTTGACTGATTGAGCTGAAATTTTCAGGGAATATGCATTTTCCCCAAAGTTCTGAGTTGATTTTGAGCATTTTCTGAGTCTATAACGGTTTGAAAGTTATTTGGACACAAAGTTAAAAAAAAATGAATAACAGAGTCAAACCACTGGTCCACATGAGCTGAAAATTTAACTGAATAATCTTAGCCTCAATTTCTTGCATTGGTGAGAACAGATTTTTGATATAACATCTAGAAAAAAAGATATAAGCACTTGAAATTTAAAAAAAAAAAAAAAAATTGTACCCTTCCTGAGGTAAAAATTATTTAAAAAACACGCTACCTATTATGTTTTTTTATTTTTGGATATTGTTTAGAGGAGGGACAGGGCTAAAATTTTTATTTAGTGCATTATTAAATGCTTTTTGGTTGAAGCTAGATATAGCCTCTCAAACTTTGGAAATATTTGAAATTTGATCAAAATTGGACCTTTTTTTGAGAGGCTATATCTTGAAACCAATGACTCGCATCAAATAAAGTATAGAGAAGAATTTGTAGCCCCATCCCTCTTCTATGCACCCTCCTAAAATAAGGAATGTTATAGTTATAGTTTGTTTTAAATTTTATTGACCGAAAAGGTGGATATTTTTTTTCCTATAGTTGTTCAGTTTTGGGCTTATAACATTTTTTCTATAACTCTGGGAACAAATGCCTGTTACATGTTTTTGTTGCCAATAGAATTATGAATATACATCCAAATTTCAAGTTATTCCGAAAAGTGGTTTGGCCCGCCATTCATTTGAAAAGGATGAAATTTCCCCCTAAAAAAAAAAAACTTTTTAGCAATTATACTCAGAAAAACGCTAGAAATGGACTTTTTTTTTCACCAGGAAAAAAGCTATATACACTGAAAATTTCAAGAGAATCGGCTGAAAATTAAAAATAAAATTTGGATTGACCCCTCAAGTATAATTTGCCACTTTAACCCCGGAAGGTAAACACCGGTTTTCCCTGATTTTTAGCCGGGGCCGGGGTCAGTAAAAGTGGCCAGGGTTAGCCGGGGCCCTGGTCGGTACCTAATTGAGATAGTAGGCTGTTATTTTATGATCTTTATTATTATTATTGTAATTATTATTATTATTATTATTATTATTATTATTATTATTATTATATATTATTATTATTATTATTATTATTATTATTATTATTACTATTATTATTACTATTATTATCACTCAATTTTTTTAGCCAAAGATAGTGAATATAGCAGTGCTTTGAATACTTGATTATAGATTTTATGAAACCTAATACATTAAAGCAGTTTCTTGAATAAATTTGTATAGTTGATTGATGTAATCAAAATTTTTCTTTTTTATACCAATTGTATTGTGTATATATTTAAAATGTTTATTGATGTGAGTATAGTTTGTTTTTTTTTTTTTTTTCCAGAAAGATTTTATTCTCTTCTATACAAAGAATTAGGCCTTGGAATCGCTTCTGTGAAACAAAATATATCTAGTAGTAACCATGACTTTATATCTGTGTCAAGCATATCTTTATGCAAATCTGAAGAGGGCAAAGTTTCTGATGATGAGTATTTTACAATTGAAAAGAATTATGATTTGACAAAAGAACTTCCCAGAGTAGAAAATGAAGAGAGTTCCACATTAGATGATCCTAAGTATTTAATTATATTGTATTACTTTTTATCACAAAAAAACCTACTTAATATTTTATTAAAATCAAAATGCTGACAAAGTATTATTTTCACGAATTGCAGCTTGCAAGACTATTACAAGGTTTCAGAATCTCTCCATAAATTTGCTGATTTAAATTGTGAAAATGGTAATACTGTTTTGCATATTTTCTGGTGTGTTCAAGACTTTCTTCCATGTCCCAGGTAAGACTGATAGGAATATATATATATATATATATATATATATATATATATATATATATATATATATATATATATATATATATATATATATATATATATATAATATATATATATATATATATTATATATATATATATATATATATATATATATATATATATATATATATTTATATATATATATATATATATATATATATATATATATAATAGCCTACATTTATACTATTACTATTGATTACTATTAATTAATATTATTAGAAATATTATTGTTATTAGCTTTTTAATATTATTATTATTGCTACTACTATATTTATTATTGCTCATTATATTTTATGCATCATACATATATGTATATTAATGGTTATTAAAATATATGGATGAACTATTTATCAACTAAACTTTTGGGTTCAGTGGAAACCCTTAGAAGCCCCTTTTCAGAGTAATGTACAACTAACTAATTACTAATATTGTATTTAGTAGAATAGGACCTACAGAAACACTGTATAA
Organism: Armadillidium nasatum; assembly: GCA_009176605.1. Lineage (NCBI taxonomy): Eukaryota > Metazoa > Arthropoda > Malacostraca > Isopoda > Armadillidiidae > Armadillidium > Armadillidium nasatum. The sequence goes on from SEYY01004516.1 coordinate 61,684, forward strand.
TCTGTAATTGTACCTCTGAATAAAATATTGAAATTGAAATTGAAAAATTAATTAATATAGTTTATTATTATTATTATATAAATAACAGTAATAATAATAATAATAATAATAATAATAATAATAATAATAATAATAATAATAATAATAATAATAATAACAATAATAATAATAATAATAACAATAATAATAATAATAATAATAATAATAATAATAATAATAATAATAATAATAATAATAATAATAATAATAATAATATTTTGTTACAGTGAAACTTGAATTTTTTGGTGCTCTTAAAAGACTACATTGTTGGTATAATGCAACCCTAAATATCATTACTAATATTTTTGATGCAGTTGAAGATTGGATTTCATATTTACCATTGCAAGTGATTGGATCATCTGTAGAGGTACTTGTGAGACGCTTATCACTAATTGGAGTTTTTTTTTTCTTCTTTTTTTATAGGGAATATATAATTTCTCTTTTATTTATTTTTGAAAAAGAATATTAATTTTTCTTATTTTATAAGTAAGTAAGGTTAATATTGAAAGTGATTGATTATATTTTGGGGTATCTTGAAGACATTGTTTGGAAAATTTATTAACCTGTATTAACACTTAATTCAGAATTGTATTAAAATTTCATGTCAAGGATCGATGATGTATGTTTGCATAAATTTGTAAGATGGTTCTTAAAACTGTTTTATAAGATTTAGTTTTTCACTGAATCTAGAATTCTGATCCAGGAAATCTAGGACTCGAACTCGGACTCGGCCAAATTCAGCTGAGTTTAAGGCCAAGTCCAGCAATAAGTAACATGCTTGAAGTTTTTTTTTTTATGCTAGTTTAGATTTATCTTGCACAGAACCGGCTTGAGCAATAGTATGTAGAACTATTTAGTCTGGTGCAGCAATCTATTCTACTTCACGAAAGAGTTTACATTATGAAGTTCAATTTCTGTGGGGCAAACAAGGTAGGTATTCCTTGATATGCACTAATTGATGGGTTATTAAATTACATTTAAAGATGCTTCTTTTACATCTTACACTCCCATTCTTGCATTTTCAAATCAAGAGATACTCAAGTATTGTAATTTTAGTAATTGCAATAATATTTCTGGTTCCTCTTCTTTTTGCACCTTTCTGGCATTTTGCAAAAAAAATCTTAGCTCTAACTTTGCTTCTTCCTCTTTCCCTCATCTAGTATCAACTGCCGTTTTTCTTTCTACTAAAGCTTAAC
>SEYY01004517.1:7500-10000 GCA_009176605.1 Armadillidium nasatum
CAATAACATTATTTTTATAGCTTTGAACTAAGTCTATAATTGCAGTGCTTTTAACCTACATCGTTTAAACTTTGAAGGGAAAGGAAGAAACATTCATCATGGCATCAAAGGGTTATAACCTAAAGATTATTTATTTTTAAATTGGTGCAATTATAAACGATTGGGTATGTTTATTGCCCAATTAGAAATTCAATAGAAAAATGAAATGATGCTTTATTTTTTTTTTACCAAGATTAATATTAAGAGCACAAATACACACGCACACGCACACGCACACGCACACGCACACGCACACGCACATGCACACTCAAAAGCGAACTAAGAAGGAATTTCAGCCCATTAACTTCTTAACACTACGCTAAAAAGGCATCCTTAATATTTTTAATATTTCTTTTAAAAAAAGAACATTTTAATTATGGAAACTAATACAATAACTATTACTAAAAAAAAAAAATAAAAAATAAATAAATAAATAAAAAATTATTAAATATTTGTTTGAAATAGAATCTTATTACTCGAATGATCTTTGCACTTTTCATTGAGATAATTACACAGCATTTATGTATTTAGTTTCATAAGTATTTAGACTCGTTTCCATAGCCTCAATTTATTGAAAATTAGGTGCTTTGTTCTTTTATGTTGATGAAAAAATATTTAGATCGGAAAGCTTGGTATTTGATTGTTAATTTTATTATTATTTTAAAAATAAGTCTATTTTTACAATTTATGCGCTTCATCGCAAGTAATTTTTGCAAAAGAAAATTTAAAATTAATTTATTTCACTCAAATTCTCGATTTAATGTTAAAGATGTGGATCGTTGAAAATGAATTGTGAATATAATTTCTGTTGGTTTAATAAGAATATTTTAAATGAAACTGATGCAGTGAGATGTTTTCAGAAATATAAAATTGCTATTGAAAATAAATTATTTTTTTGATTAGGTTACGTTACGTTAGGTAAGGTTAGGTTAGGTTAGATTAGGTTGTTAGCTCACGATTTACATAAAACTATTTTCTCTAGGTTTGTGCCAATTCAGTGTCAACTTCTGAGCCAATTGGAGGACATGACTTCACTTTTCAAATAGATGAAACGTTATTTTCAAAGCGTAAAAATCATAAAGGACGCTATATCTATATATATATATATATATATATATATATATATATATATATTATATATATATATATATATATATATATATATATATATATATATATATATATATATATATATATTATATAATATATATATATATATATATATATATATATATATATATATATATATATATATATATATATATATATATATATATATATATATATGAAGCTCAAAAATGTTTTATATGCATTTCTTTCTATCATTAAAAATTATTATTTTCATTTTTAACTTCTAAGTAAGACAGGCGGAGAAACCTTTCCGATCTAAATATTTTTTCATCAACATAAAAGATCAAAGGTCCGAAAATTATTATTATTATTATTATTATTATTATTATTATTATTATTATTATTATTATTATTATTATTATTATTATTATTATTATTATTATTATTATTATTATTACCATTATTATTATTATATATTATTATTATTATTATTATTATTATTATTATTATTATATATTATTATTATTATTATTATTAATTATTATCATTATTATTATTATTCATTATTATTATTATTATTATTATTATTATTATTATTATTATTATTATTATTATTATTATTATTATTATTATTATTATTTATTGTGTTCTTCATGGGTAAACAAAAATATTTGACAAATATTCTTAAGTTAAATAAATATTTGACAAACAGGCACTAAATACTTGACCCGAATGTCTTCCTGACCTTTGGAGTGACCTGCTTCTCTTGTCCTTGCTGAAAAAAAAGATCTTTCCTTCTACCCTCTCCTTAATAATAATAATAATAATAATAATAATAATAATAATAATAATAATAATAATAATAATAATAATAATCTGATGATTTTAGTACATTTTACAGATAATAGTGATTAAAATAATCATAACAGTAGAGATGTAATAAATATAGGAAAAACAAATTCACATTATAAAGATGAAAAAGAAGAAGAAGAAGAAGAAGAAGAAGAAGAAGAAGAAGAAGAAGAAGAAGAAGAAGAGAAACAACAATAACAATAACAGCAACAACAACAACAACAACAGCAACAGCAACAGCAACAGCAACAGCAACAAGAAGATGAATAAGAAGGTAGAAGAAGAAGAAAAAAAAAAAGAAGATGAAGAAGAAGAAGAACTACAGAACTACAGAACACACTAACAAAGACTTTACAGTCCACTCAAGGCTAATCTGTTAAATAATCACTATAATCACTATTCGTCGAAGAGACTATAAATACAGCTCCCAGATTTCTTAATAGAGTTATATTTAGCGTTACTTAAATGATTTCTTCATTTCTTGTTCACTAATAACAAAGTACTAATAAAGTAAAAGTCTTGTTAACTATACGCTCAT
>SEYY01004517.1:17500-32960 GCA_009176605.1 Armadillidium nasatum
GCAGAAGAGGCGGAGCAAAAAATTATATTTCGATGTAGGCGGAGCCTAGCAATTTTAAAATGTGGAAACGGTGCCGGAGAGGATACGGAAGCGGAGCCGGAGCCGGAATTGTAACCTTGTAGGACAGGATCTGGAGTTAGGGCCAGAAAAAATTGACTCCACAGCCCTTATATGAATCCATGATGCTACGCTACAAAAATTGTCCTAACGAATCCTTGGGACAAGTGGCAAAAATGTAACAACCAATTTTTTTGTTATTTTCTTATAAAATAAATCGGTGAAGCGACTATCTTATGTTTAACATGCCTTTTCTCTATTGAAAATTTAAATGTGACATTTTTGCCACTTGTCCCAACCATTCGTTAGGACAATTTTTGCAGTGTTCTAAAAATCAGTGCTTAGTGGCGTAATGGTAGTGATTTATTCACATGCTAAAAGGCGCAGGTTTGATCTCTCATAAGGACACTAGTCAGAAACTACCTAAAACAGTCCCCCTCTTTCTGTGATGTGAATATTTTATGTAAAAAAATTTTAACTTCGGAAAGAATAAAAAGGTTCCCATAAATAAACTCGTATATATATCATAAAATATTTTTATAATATATTTCATTAATATATTTTCATAATATATCTCATTAATATATTTTCATAATATATTTCATTAATATTTTTTTATTAATATATTTTAATATATTTCATTAATATATTTTCATTATTATATTTTCATAATATATTTCATAATATATTTCATATATATTCATATATATTTCATTAATATATTTTCATTAATATATTTTATAATATATATTTCATTAATATATTTTCATAATATATTTCATTAATATATTTTCATAATATATTTCATTAATATATTTTCATAATATATATATTATTCATAATATATTTCATTAATATATTTTTATATATATATTTCATTAATATATTTTCATAATATATTTCATTAATATATTTTTATAATATATTTCATTAATATATTTTTAAATATATATTTCATTAATATATTTTTATATATTTCATTAATATATTTTCATAATATATTTCATTAATATATTTTCATAATATATTTCATTAATATATTTTCATAATATATTTCATTAATATATTTTCAAAATATATCTCATTTATATATTTTCATTATATATCTCATTAATATATTTTCATAATATATTTCATTAATATATTTATATATACATATATATTTCATATATATTCATAATATATTTCATAATATATTTCATATATACTTCATATATATTTCATATATACAAATATAAATGAAAGTAAAAATATAAGTTTTAGAGCCTACGATTATCAGAAAGGTCAAAATTTACCTTTCTATTACCTTTTATATTATATTATATAATTTATATTATATTATGTTATATAATTTAAATTATTTGTTTATTTTTCTGGTCGGTGCTTTCATTAATTTAATTAATTCCAATTAATAAATTATAATCCTATTAATTAAGTTCGATGAAAATTATAATTAGAAATAGAATAATTCAAAAGATGTGCGAAGGCTTAAAGTTTTAATCATATATATTTAAAAACGTTTTTAAAACTAAATATAGAAACTCATGGGCATTGCTCCTATTACAGGAGGGGAACTTTGTAGGTAGTTGCTTCCTTAGGAATCGAACCCTGGACCTCCACTACCTAAACAGATCGTTCAGTTGTTGGTTCCACAATATTAGCATTATATTTTATGTTGATGCACTGCAGAAATTGTCCTAGCGAATCGTTGAACAAGTGGCAAAAATGTCACAGTAAAATTTTCAATAGAGAAAAGACACGTTAAGCGTAAGAAAGTTACTTCACCGATTTATTTTCTAATAAGAAAATAACTGAAAAAAATGGTTTTGACATTTTTGCCACTCGTCCCACCGATTCGTTAGGACAATTTTTGCAGTGTGTTTTTATATTATATTCTGTGTTATTCTGTATTCTGTGTTGAAATTATAGTTCGTTTATAGACAAATGAATATTTTATTTTAAATTCTTATCACACCTTCTCGAGTCTCTGACTTAAAATAGACGAAATAGACTACAGTCGTGATTCAAATGACGTCATTGTTTCACTTTGAGAATCGATCCTGAGACCTTTGATTCACGAGGTCGATTCGTTATCACAAATGAATTCCTATAGAAAATTTTCATGTCATTATTATTATTATTATTATTATTATTATTATTATTATTATTATTATTATTATTATTATTATTATTATTATTATTATTATTATTATTATTATTGAATTTTAAATGAATGAATTCAAGCTACATAAATGACTCTCTTTGTGCCTAAATAGAACTTTCGCCACTATTGCGGCTCGACAAGTGGGTCTATCGATTTTGAGCAGTGAAAGTCCGTGGTTCGATTCCTCTTTTGGATCCTAGAAAGCTGCTTCTTAGAGAGTTCCCCTCCTTGGATAAAGGAATGATGCCCTTAAGGTACGAACTCTCTCTTTTGTTTTTAAACTATCTTTGAATGAGTGTCACTACACTGGAAAAATTGTCCTAACGAATCGTTGGGACAAGTTGCAAAAATATCACAACAAATTTCTTCGATTACTTTCTTATTAGAAAATAAATCGATGGAACGAATTTCTTATGCTTAACATGTAGCTTTTCTATTGAAAATTTTATTGTGACATTTTTGCCACTTGTCCCAACGATTCGTTAGGACAATTTTTGCAGCGTAGCAAAACTTTTTGAAATATTAAATATTTAAGAAATTGATGTAGCGAATGTTAATTTTCAATTTTTGAATAGACTTTATTCCGGAATTGTTGTACGGTTTTATTCTTTAGCTTTTTTGTTCTGAAACCGTTTTGGAGTTTTGTTCTTTCGTTTTTTGTTCCGGAACAATTAATTAAGGAGTTTTTGTTCGTTTTCTTTTTGTTCTGAAAATATTCGATATTTTGTACTGAAAATATTCGATATTTTGTATCTGAAAATATTCGATATTTTGTACTGAAAATATTCGATATTTTGAGGAACTTTGAATTTTCAAATGTTTTTTTTTTTTTAAAAAAAGAATTTTGTTCTAGAACAGGCTGAGGAGCTTTGTTCTATCGCTGCTTCGTTATAAAACTGTTGTAGAATTTTGTTCCTTTGATATTTTGTTCTGGAACAATTAAGGGGCTTTGTTCTTTTACTTTTTTTGTTATGGAAATATTATGGGGTTTTGCTCATTTGTTTTTTTAAGTTTGTTCTGGAACAGTTGAAGAACAATTGTTCTTTACTTTTTTATTAAGGAAATATTGTAGAATTTGTTTCTTTTGCTTTTTTAGCATAGGGAAGGTTTTATCTTCGCATTTTGAAGTTTCTTCCTTTCTTTAGAGTTTTAAAAATTAAAGTATAAAGTATATAAAGTATAAAACTTTTACAAGACATTTTATCAATAAAATTATTATTATTATTATTATTATTATTATTATTATTATTATTATTATTATTATTATTATTAGTTGAAGTAGTAGTATTATTCGTAGTATTTTCAGCATTTTTTTATGCAACAAAATCTATTAAAATCTTTCAAATTTTGTTTTTCGCATTTTTCTGATTTCATTTTCCTTTTGAAAATTCTTAAACTTCCGTAACAATAATAATAATAATAATAATAATAATAATAATAATAATAATAATAATAATAATAATAAAATCTTTAAATCTAAATGTGAAATCTAATTAAATTATTCTATAATTATAATTAATTATAATTATAAATTATCTACAGTTGCTTCTATCATTGTTTAACAGACACAAACACCTAGATCGACTGACATCAATTATAACTTTATATCATAAAGAGTTTTTAATCTGTTCCTGCTAATACTTAGTACAATTTTATTATTTCTAATATTATTACTGCCACTACAAATACTATTACTTCTACTAATATTACTGCTAATACTACCTGTTAACTTCTATTTTTATTTTATAAAGGAAAACTTTGAATTTACTAAAACTATATCTGATAAAACTTTTATCTCTTACTGCTAATATTTATTAAAACTTTTCCTGCCACTATGACTGATATTACCGATACTAATATTACTGTTAATACTATCCGAATTACTTTTATTAGTATTTAGTAAGGTAAATTCTTAAATCTGTTGAAATAAGTTATAACTAAATTTTATAAAAACTTTTCATTCACGACTGCTGTTATTTACTAAAACTATTACTGGTACTACAGCTGCTACTCTACTACTACTACTACTACTACTACTACTACTACTACTGATACTGTTAATACTAAATCACAGTCTTAAGATGCTTACAATTTATTCGTTGTTTTAATGATATCATTTAAAATGTTAAACAGAATGTTCTTGTTCCAAAATAGAAATTTAAAAAAAAAACATAAAATCTTGTTAAACTAAGAAAAAAAATGAAGAAAAACAAATAAAGACTCATTAAAAAAGAACTACTTTTTAATTTTATTTAAAAAAAAATTTTTTTGAAAGGGAAATTTTATAACTTTTTAAAATTTTTAGGTCTACTTTCGCTTTTTTAAATTTTTTAATTTTATTTACAAAAAAATTTTTTTGAAAGGGTATTTTTCGAAATATTTATAACTTTTTGAAAGGTATATTTTGAGGTCTACTTTTTATACCTTGTTAAAAATGGCTTTTGACACTTCTTACTGGTTAAAACTTTTACTTTTACTAAAGATCCGTGTAAGGAGATTAGAAAGTGATATTTAAAATGGGATTCCAAACCCTCAGGGTAAATTGGTTGTTCTGAAAGTGTAAATATGTAATGCTAGAAGTTAGTTTCTAATTTCACTTTTAAGAATATTGTTTTAAAATAATAATATTGATGATATTTAAGTTATTTTAATAATAATGGATAAATTGCATTAGGTATTTATTATTATTTAATTTTGAATTCATATACAGGATCTTTTTGGTAAATTGGTGTTAAATAAATCTTACTTTTATTAGTCTGACTCAGACATATGGTAAGAATTTAAAAAATTGTATGCAATAAGTTATTATAACTTTTCCTTCAAAAATACTTTCACTGACCTGAGAGGAGAATGTGGTCATTAGCCTAAATTTTTTTATTTTTATTTTTATTTATTTATTTAATTTTTTTTTAAGTACCATAAACAAACCAATCAGCAACCTTACACTTCCTGAGCAAGATATAAATATTTAGTAAAAAATATTGATTTTTATCTCTAATTCAGAGGTACTGATTGAAAAGTAATTTTTAAATATTTAACTTTCAAAAACTAATGAAAAATAATAATAATAATAAAAAAATTAAACTAAACAATAAAAAAAAAATTGTTTTAGATAACATTTGAAAAGTTTAATGCTACATTTTTTTCAAAGAAATTTAAAAATCTTAGATTTGAAAATTCTAATTAATTTTATTTATATTAATATTATCTATATTTAGTACTTTTTTTTCTGTTATTTATAATATATATGAAAATATTTTAAAATTTTCAATATGAGCTTACTAAAATATTTAGAATTCAGAACACATTAGAAACTTATTTATGTTATAAATTGAACAAAATATAGAATATCTTAAAAATTTAGAATATTCTAAATTTTTAAAGAAAAAAAAAAATTCAAAATTTTCGTATATATATATATATATATATATATATATATATATATATATATATATATATATATATATATATATATATATATATATATATATATATATATATATATATATATATATATATATAATTTACCTGAATATAATAAATGGTTATAATTCCAATTAATTATTAATTAATTAATAAATTAATTATTTGCTAATAACTAAATTAAAACTAAATTTTAGCGATCTTTCTTCCAGTGAGAAATTAGATGTTAAATCAAATAAAAAAGAATAGAAAAGGAGATTCATACTAATTTTATCGATCAAAAAGATATAATAAAATTATTGTTTTCAAATTTGAATGCAAATTATAATAATAATAATAATAATAATAATAATAATAATAATAATAATAATAATAATAATAATAATAATAATAATAATAATAATAATAATAATAATAATAATAGCAACGACAACAACAATAACAATAAAAAATAATAATAATAACAATAATAATAATAATAGCAACGACAACAGCAATAAATAATAATATATAATAATAATAATAATAATAATAATAATAATAATAATAATAATAATAATAATAATAATAATAATAATAATAATAATGAATAATAAAAAAAAAAAATAAAATAATAATAATAATAATAATAATAATAATAATAATAATAATAATAATAATAATAACAATAGCAACGACAAAACAATAACAATAATAATAATAATAATAATAATAATAATAATAATAATAATAATAATTATAAGGCGTAATAAAATAATAAAAGTCTAAAAACTCTTGTTTGGGGCAAAGATGACGTGGGCAAGTCAAATGATTGAAGTCATGCCATGATTTTTATGGAATATATTTCCACACGAAAAGAAAATGAAGAAAAATTAAGGTTTACTTAACCACTAAGCACACAAACACACACCTAACTACATCCAAAAAGAGAAACACACACACTCGCACACTGTCACATGTACAAATACACGCTAAAAGAAAAACACATACTCAAAACACTGTTACAAGCATGCACAAATACACACTAAAAGAGAAACACATACTCAACACACTGTTACAAGCATGCACAAATACACACTAAAAGAGAAACACACGCTCACACACTGTCACACGTATGCACAAACACACACTCACACCCTGTCACACACATGCACAAACACGCACACACACACTCATCTTCACACATAAGTACCGAGGATGTCTGTTATTGAGACACGAAAATCAAATTTTGAAGACTTATTTTAAACAAAGAAATGACGATATTGAAACGTGAGGGTTCTAAATTATAAAGGATCAAAAAAATAATTCCTAATACCTGTGTTAAGCGTGTTAACATGTTAGCGTGTTAACATGCTAACGTGTTAAGCGCATTAACATTTCAATCTACACTGTTTGATTTTTTCATATTTTTAGATATCAAATATTCTTAAATATAATACGACATCTATGAACAAGTACACCTTTATTTAGACTAAATATTAAAATTCTTGTATTTAAGACCATGATTTTGATATTTTGGCTTCAAATAACCTTCAAGTTTGGACAGAGTTTTCCTCGTCAGTTTTATTCCTTGTTTTAAAATTCTAAAATTAATAAGGAAAATGTTTTAAAAAAAATTATTTTATTGATATTAAGCGTTGTTTGAAGTCTCTTAGGGTACTGTTGTTGTCAGTGGTACTTAGTACTTGGTACCTATCATTTTGTACCTGGTATTTGGTACTTAATACTTGGTACTTGGAACTTTGTACTTGTATATATATATATTATATATATATATATATATATATATATATATATATATATATATATATATATATATATATATATATATATATATATATATATATATATATATATATATATATATATATATATATATATATATATATATATATATATATATATATATATATATATATATATATATATATATATATATATATATATATATATATATATATATATATATATATATATATATATATATAAACTTAAGGTATAAAGTACTCGGTATCGGTATTCATTTGGTAGCTTTCATTTTAAATTGAATTCTAAAGTTTAAAAAAAAAAAAAAAAAAAAAAACGAACAAACTTTGAAACCCATCCTAACCACCCTAGGACTAACAACATGATAATCTACCTAGAATGGTGTTGGAATCAAACTAAGCTCAATTATTTTATGCGAATTTTTCTTCTAATTATTTTAAAGAAGATTGAACAAAATATTTAAATATAAAAGTTCTTTTCAGATTTTCAAAGCACCTTTTAACAAATTATACTTAATTTTTCGGAGGGAAGAGAGAGAGAGAGAGAGAGAGAGAGAGAGAGAGAGAGAGAGAGAGAGAGAGAGAGAGAGAGAGAAGAGAAGAGAAGTGATTTACCCCAATTATTTTTAATTCTTATAAATAAACTCTATAACTTATTTGAAATTATGAAATAAATTATGACTACCCACGCAATACGCCCATAATACCTCCACTAAGATCTCACAATACCTCCTACAGTTACTTTATCAAGTGTCAACGTGCGTCATTTTCTTTATTTTTGTGTATCAATCAAATAAAAATATAAGTAGAATTCTAAAAATTAAATGAGGAAAATAAAAAGCACTTCTTGACCAGTGTAGGAATGTTTTCATTTTTTGTCTATTATATTCTTAACTATATTTACATTTTTTTTTTTCAATCTGGAATAAATAATATCAAATTTTTTCTAATTTCTTTAATATATATATATATATATATATATATATATATATATATATATATATATATATATATATATATATATATATATATCTTTTAATTGCCACTAGTATAAACGATTCCACGGTTTATACTAGTGGCAATTAAAAGAATAACAAATGAGTCTGCGGTATACGAGGATAGAACCTTCGCCCACTAACCCTACGCCCAAGTTGTGGTCGGGGAGATCTTACGGAGTTTTCTTACTAAGGCGCTATGTCAGTAGCAAGTTCCAGACGATTTCCTTTTGAACCATCAGTGGTGTAGTGGTTAGCACAATGGCATTCCATCTTTTGGGCCCAGGTCGAATCCTCAAGCAGTCATACAAGTATATATATATATATATATATATATATATATATATATATATATATATATATATATATATATATATATATATATATATATATATATATATATATATATATACATATAATTTTTCTAATTTCTTCTAGAATGCATATCAACTTTTCTAATTTTGTAATATATATAAATATATATATATATATATATATATATTTATATATATATATATATATATATATATATATATATATATATATATAATATATATATATATATATATACTTTTCCTAATTTCTCTAGAATATATATCAACTTTTTTCTAATTTCTTAATATATATTAACTTTTTCTAATTTCTCTAGTATAATATCAACTTTTTTCTAATCTCTCCAATATATTAACAACATTTGCTAATTTCTCTAGTATATATATCAACTTTTTCTAATTTCTCTATATATATTATATATATATATATATATATATATATATATATATATATATATATATATATATATATATATATATATATATATATATATATATATATATATATATATATATATATATATATATATATCAACTTTTCTTACTTTCTTTAGTATATATATCAACTTTTTCTAATTTCTTTAATCATATCTCATTTTCTAATATAATACCTTAGTTTGTACAGATGGTATTCTTTTTTTCTAATCTATTTTATAATATATATTCTACTTTTTCTATTTTCCTTCTCTTCTTTAGAGACCGACAAAGCATTCACCAATATAGCAAACTACTTGTTATATAACTACTACTACTACTACTACTACTACTACTACTACTATTACTCCTACTACTACTATTCCATCAAAAATAAAACTATGTTCTAACTGAACGGAAAAAAAATAAAGAAATACTATCAACAAATTGATATAGAATGATATATAGGAAATTAACTTTATTATTATTATTATTATTATTATTATTATTATTATTATTATTATTATTATTATTATTATATTACTTATTAATATATTTTCATAATATATTTCATTAATATATCTTCATAATATATCTCATTAATATAGTTTCATATATTTTCATAATATATATTTTCATAATATATCTCATTAATAATATTTTTTATAATATTGTAAACAATTTATGCTAAACCTTTTATTGATTTTATTATTACTATTACTCATCAATTATTATTTTTTTATTATTACTATCGTTATTACTATTATTATATTATTATTATTATTATTTTTTTTTTTTTTTTTTTTTTTTTTTTTTTTTTTTTTTTTTTTTTTTTTTTTTTTTTTTTTTTTTTTTTTTTTTTTTTTTTTTTTTTTATTTATTATTATTATATATATTATATATATATATAATATATATATATATATATATATATATATATATAGCCTTATTACTGTTGCAATCACAATTTCTATTGTTAGAACATTCAAGTATATAAGTGGTACAGTGGTAAGGTGGTAACCTATAATAAAAGTGGTTCAGTGTGTTGGGATAGGCCTAGCAAGCCACCAACTGATTGCCTTGCTCAAGAAACTCATATCTTGTTTGAGACAGCTGACAGGTGCTAGCACCTACAAGAGTATGGTGAGAACATTCAACATACCAAGAAGAAAATCCTCAGAGAAGAGTAGAGTTTAGAATAATAAATTAAATGAAAATATAGATAGAGCATTGCAAGATACTTTTCATTATATTTTTTTCTAAAATTCTCAACTGAAAAAGCAAACTAACGTTACAGGATACGTTTACAAATTACATCTCAAAATTTAGGTGGTGACTGGTATGTACAATTACAAATAACCAATGTTCTACCATAGTATAAGTATTACTTATACTATGGTTCTAGTCTTGCACAAAAGAGATTGAAGGTTAAAGTCCTACAACTGAAAATTGAGATTAAATCTATAAGAAAATAATAAGAATAGTGGCGAAAAGTGAAATAGGAAAAGAAATGCAAAATATTATGGGAATAGGAATAGAAATAAGAATAAAATAAAGATTATTAAAAAAGGAAAAAAAAACTGCCAAATATTTCCAACTTTCTTTTTCTTCCCAAAACTTTGGTTCCACCATCAAGCCAAAAGACTCTTTTTGGCTGATAAGTTACATATAACCATATCCTTTAGTATATTATTCATCATAATATATGATATATAATATAATATAATATATAATATATTTTGACTGAAAACCAATTTGCTGGTCAATTTTTTTTTTTTTAGGGAAGATTAGAAAACATTTTCATAGTTTTATTAAATAAAAAATCATTTGACTTAAACCGAGAATATGTACTAACGAATTGCATAATGATTTTCTAACGTAATTTTACTGTTCCTTTTTAACTCGAAAAAGAACTCTGAATTTCAGGATTTATTGTAAGAAATAAAGAGATTCGTTAATACTGTCACTTTTTTAATTTTCAAATACTTAATTGTGAAACAGTTAAATTAACTGTCATGAAAAACCACATCAATACACAGAGAAAATTGTCCTTACGAATCGTTGGGACAAAAATGTCAACAAATTTTTTCAGTTATTTTCTTATTAGAAAATAAATCGGTGAAGCGACTTTCATATGCTTAACGTGTCTTTTCTCTATTGAAAATTTTACTGTGACATTTTTTACCCTTGTCCCAACGATTCGTTAGGACAATTTTTGCAGTGAATGGAATGAAGTTCTTCACCATATCAACTCTAATCTTCTGGGATCCAATTCAGAGCTCTTATCTTGGAAGAATTTCGTCTGGAATCTGACATCAGTTCTCTTGAGTAAAAACTTAACTATACTCAGTCTTGAACCATCAAATTCTACAGCAAAAAAAATAAATAAATAAATAAAAAAATAAAAAAATAAAAAAATAAAAATAAAAAATAAAAAAAAAAAAAATTTATATTACTAATAAAAGAACTTGAGATGCGGGGGAAGTTGATTCAGAATGATTCAGCTAGTGTGAAACTTGTGAATCCACGAGTGTGAAGAGACCATTTTAATTCTTGACTCATTCTGTTTCATCTGGGGTGAAGGGGACCTTTTAGGAGCATTTTTGTCACTAAAAGGCCCCATCCAGGATGTTGATTATAAGTTACATATATAATCAACATACTGGTTGATTATATATATATCTTTGTGTACAATATATCCATTGTACCCTTCAATTACAAGTTCTATCTATAACTAAATTTTTAATATTAATAACTAAAGCTTTATATAACCCATCTAGGTTGGTTTTATATAAATTTCGAAATTTCGAAGAAACTGTGACCCTCAGTCTCCATTTATACTTACGATATATATATATATATATATATATATATATATATATATATATATATATATATATATATATATATATATATATATATATATATATATATATATATATATATATATATATATATATATATATAAAAGCAGAATTGAAATGCACCAATCTTTTATAATAATGTTTGCAAAGAAGCGTTCTTCGGATTTCTCTTGTCAGACCAATTTTCAACAAGGTAAATGATTGCTATTTACATTAAGACTGACTTCCTCCTGCCGCGTCTCCTTCAGGCTTTCCTCAATTGAGTGGCAAAGAATTACCTCAATTGGACAGTTCTTGGAAGCAGATTTTTACAACGGAAGATGAATGCGAAAAGTCGCAAACATTTGTACTTGTTCTTCTCAAGCTTGCACGCACACACGCACGCACACAATTACACGCACACGCACACGCACACAATATACATATATATATATATATATATATATATATATATATATATATATATATATATATATATATATATATATATATATATATATATATATATTATATATATATTATATATATATATATATATATTATATATATATATATATATATATATATATATATATATTATATATATATATATATATATATATATATATATATATATATATATATATTATAATATATATATATTATTTTAAAAAAATAAAAAAAATAAAAATAAATTAATAAATAAATAAATAAATTTATGAAAATGCTGAGAATGAAAGTGTAGCTCTGAAAAAGCGTCCTGAAGTTCAAAGACAGACAGTCAAATGGTTACTTAATCTGAGAATTCTTATGAGGAATGACGGAGAATTGGCATTTAAAAATTAAGATTTGCTTGTTGTCTGTTTGTGTTTGTGTGTGTGTGTGTGTGTGTGCGTGAGTATGAGAGAGAGGGACAGAGAGAGAGAGGGTAAAAGAAACAGAGAGGGAGTGTGAGACAGAGGAACAGAGAGGGAGAGGAAGACAGAGAGCAAAAAAGAGAGAGAAAGATAAGCAGAGAGGGAGAGGGAGTGTGAGAGAGAGAGAGAGAGAGAGAGAGAGAGAGAGAGAGAGAGAGAGAGAGAGAGAGAGAGAGAGACATAGATTTAAAGAATTGTTTGTTCTGTCTGTGTGAGAGAGAAAAAAGAAACAGATTGGGAGAGTGAGACATAAACAGAGAGGGAAAGACAGAAAGACACAGAGGGAGAGAGAGAGAGACAGAGAGAGAGAGAAGCAAAGATACAAAGAGACAGAGGGAGAGACCGAGAGAAACAGAAAGGGAGAAAGAGAGAGGAGTGATAAAGAACAAAATAAACAGACAGGGATAAAAACAGAAAGAGGGAGAGACTGAAAAAGAGACAAAGAAACAGAGAGCAAAAGAGAGAGAGGGAGATGGAAAGGGAGAGAGAGATAGAGAGAGAGAGGGGGAGAGGGAGATGGAAAGGGAGAGAGAGAGAGAGAGAGAGAGAGAGAGAGAGAGAGAGAGAGAGGAGAGAAGAGAGAAAGGAAGGGAGTGAAGTAAAAGTGATGTCCCTAAATAAGATTATTGCGTCAAAGTGTTTAAAGGCTTTAGTTCGATCCTCAAGCGGAGCCTAGGAAGAACTTCCTATAAAGTTTCCCTTGAATAATAATAAAATAATAATAATAATATAATAATAATAAATAATAATAATAATAATAATAATAATAATAATAATAATTAGTGACTGTACAGTTCTCTGAAAAGGTACTTCAAAGGGGATACACTTGGTTTTCCATTAGCTCCAAAGTTTAGTAGTTAACTAAATTTTTTTAATTTTTATTAAAAAGTAAATTCTAAAATGGTTCATATAACAAAATGAGTGATAAAGATAATGCTAATTAAAATACAAATATCTTATAAAAATAATATTAAAATAGTAAAATAATGCTAAAAAACACAAAAATAATTAACAATGTAATATAATAATAATAATAATAAATAATAATAATAATAATAATAATATAATAATAATAATAATAATAATAAAAAAATAAAAAAAAATAATAAAAATTTTTTTTAATTTTTTTTTATACTCAGCACTATATCCCGCATACGGTTGCAGGAATATGAATACTCTGCAACCGACAACCACCTTCATGCGGATATGGTGCTGAGTATAAAAAAAAAATTACTTTTATTATTATTATTATATTATTATCTATTATTTTTTAATAATTATTTTTATTATAATATAATATAATAATAATAAGAATAATCATAATAATAATATAATAATATAATAATATAATATAATAATATAATAATAATAATAATAATAATAATAATAATAACCAATAATATAATAATATATATAATAATATAATTTAATAATAATAATAATAATAATAATATAATAATAATAATAATAATAATAATAATAAATAAGAGGATATTCATATCATGAATATAATAATGATCGTCAAAATATAATAATCATAATAATTATGATAAGGAAGGACAAATAGAATTATCAACTATAATAATAATAACGATGATGATAATAATAATAATAATTACTACTTACAGAAACCTTTTTAATAAATATAATTCCACCAAGTCTCTCTGTACAATCTGGTTTATTTTCAATGGAAGTATAGAGGGTGAAAATGAATTTTAGAATATAAACTAAGTACTGTCAAATTTTTATGAAAAGTGACCAATTTAAATTTGAAATAAAGAAAACCTTCAAATTAATGCGATACCTTTGCCTGCAAAATAAAGTTACGAAAGAACTTCAGATTTATGAAATAACGTAAAATATAAAATTTAACGCAGCACCTCAGCAAATAAAATAAATATACGATAAAGTCTAACCTAATCTAACCTAGCTTAACCCAACCTAGCCTAACTTAACCTAACTTTGCCAAACCTAACCTAACCTATTATTTTTATAATATTTTACTACTCTCGGCAGCGTTACACTTAGCTAGCTTTAGATTATGTTCTATCAGGAGTGAAAGTTAAGGATTGTTCACCTTAAAGAAACCATTCCTGTAGGCTTTAAAATTCTGGTTGACCAAAACAAACATATATATATCCTGTTGTGTTTCTTTAGATTTATGAAGTAAATTAAAGTACAGTTATTCTTTTTGAAGCAGAAGTGGTCTTCGAACTCCAATTCATACACCCAAATACTAAGTTATCCTTTAGGAGGGAGAAATGATTTTTGAACTCCAATCCATGTATACAAAGTCATCCTTTGTGAAGGAGAAGTGATCTTCGAACTCTAATTCATACTCCCAAGTAAAGTTATCCTTTATGAGGGAGAGGTGGTTTTTCAACTGCAATTCATGCATCCATGTATACAAAGTTATCTTTTATGAAGGAAAGGGATCTTCGAACTCCAATCTTATTACCCAAGTACAAAATTGACCTTTAAGAAGGAGAAGTGATTTTTTAACTCTAATTCATACATCTATGTTTTCAAGGTTATCATTTACTGCTATT
>SEYY01004518.1:5000-15258 GCA_009176605.1 Armadillidium nasatum
ATATATATATATATTATATATATATATATAGATATATATATATATATATATATATATATATATATATATATATATATATATATATATATATATATATATATATATATATATATATATATATATATATATATATATTGTGTGAGTTACTGATAATTATTTATTAACAATGGATGATTTGTTTTGCATTATAGAAAATTTATTAAAGCGGCCTTTTTGTCTCCACACTTTGCAAGAAAAATTGAACTTAATACAATGTGCCTGACGATGCCTCGAATTACCGAATTTTAAAGCACCTGACAAAGACAAAAGACAGGAATATATATGTTCGACATTTTCAAGCAATATGAGAAAACCCGAGTGGCTTTCAGGAAGTTAAATTAAATAGACTATTTTGTTGGCCTTGTCTAATGTTTTCTAAAGAACGAAACAGTTTGGTCCAAAATTGGTTATGGTAATGTGAGCAAAATCTGCATACTGCCATTAACAAACATGAAAAATTGCAATCACATATTTTTAATGATTTACAATTTAAATCATATGGGTCATCTCGTACAGATATACAGTTAGATTCATAGCTTCGTTCCACTTTGGGACAACACAATGAGATGGTACGTAAAAATAGAGAAATATTGAAAAGATTTATCGGCTCTGTTTGCCTTTTTTTTAGCCATACATGAATTACCATTTCGAGGGCACTGTGAATCACAAGATTCAGTTAATAAAGGGAGATATTAGGGTTCATTTAACTGCCTTGCAAAATATCACGCTCCTCTCTGGATTCAAGTACAAATATCATCCACGTTTCGTGAAACATCTAATCACGATGGAATATTACTTCGCGGCTTGTTCAGACTTTGAAGGAACAAAAAGCAGCATTTATTTAATTCTTTAAAGACATTTTAGAGAACAGTGTTAACAAGGATTGTGACACAGTTATTGCAGTGCAAGGTTTCCTAAAATTTTTAACTTGTTTCCAGACATCACTGTTGTTAGTAATTTTCAGTAGAGTTTTCAGCTACGCATATACTTTTTAAGATATTACAGTCTAAATCTTTAGATATTAGTAAAAAAATTGAAGAAACGAACATTCATATCCAGAATTTCAGGAAAATTTGGGATTTAGTCTGGGCTGAAATTCTAGATTACCAGAATGATATAGATGGAACTCCAAATAAAACGAGTCTCACAGACCAACCACTTGATGTTTCAAGAAAGGACTTATTCACCGAAATCATTGATGTGACGGTCGTACAGACCGATAAATGATTTTCCTCACTGACTAATTTGAGCTTTGTGTCTCTACTAAATTCTAAGAAGTATACTGAATATAAGATGAATTTCCTTGTTTCTGCATTTAATATTCTAAAAGGCATTCATTCTGATACATTTGATTTCGTTAGGCTGAAAAATGAATTCATTGTACTTTATGAAGAATTTTCAGGACAATACCCATCCCAACTGGTTAACACACTAAAGCAGTGGTTCTCAACCACTGCGCCGAGAGATCCTCTTATGTGTGCCACAAAATTTTTTTAAGAATAAGAAAATTAGGTATAATTTTTCGGATTTCACATGAATTTTTATTTTTCTAGTAGTCTTTGGCAATACGTGATTCCGAAATGTAAACACAGATGGATGCGAACTGAGACTCACGAATGAGCGAAATGTTTCCAAATGTCGATATTATAATTGAATGTTTGTTTTTCATTATGTTTCGTTTGAAATTATTATTGATCATGTAATTGCAAGCTAATTTATTGTTCAATACTTCAGTTAAATTATATAATAAAAGAGATTCATTTAAGCAGTATATACACTTTTAATTACCCATGGTTATTATTGCGCAGCACTAGTAAAATATATGTTTGTATTTATTATAAAATTTTGAATGTACTTTCCAAAAGGTTGAGCGAAATATTTTGCTACATAACTTAATATTTCGGAGAGTCTTTTAATGAGTCAGACGCCATTGCACTGGATTGCTGTGAAGGTTGTTCTAGTGTTAATAGCCTATTCCTATTAATTGTTTTTTTGTACATCCCCTTCATAATGGATAAATTTCTTAAAAGAAAAGAGGTTAGTGAGGGGTGTGAGTCTAGAAGTGAACAACCATCAAACTCCGGTGCCAAAAAGACAAAAGTTCGCTTTAATAGACAATATTGTGATGCTTATTTGAAGTTTGGTTTTTCTTGGTCTGGAGATGTCAATAGGCCTAGTCCATTATGTGTAGTATGCGGCGAAAAACTGTCAAATGAATCGATGGTACCAAGTTACAAAGACATTTCACTTCTAAACATTCGTCCCTGCAAGATAAAGAGCATAATTATTTTGAAAGACTGGTAGAGCAGCAATCAAAACAGCGAAATGTTTTTACGAAAATAATGACAGTGTCTGAACGGGCCCAACGAGCGTCAATTGAGGTGGCTGAAATAATAGCATTAAAATCTAAATCTCACACTCTCGCTGAATCAGTTATCCTGCCCGCTTGTAAAAAAAATGGTGAAATCCATGTTAGGTGAAAATGCTGAAAAAGAATTAAACAAAATCCCGCTTTCAAATGATACAATACGTAGGAGAATTCTTGATTTATCGGAAAATATTGAAGAAAATGTTCAGAAAAAACTTAAGAATTCTAATTTTGCTTTAACCGTTGATGAATCCACTGATATCAGTAACACAAGTCAATTGCTTGCATTTGTTCGTTTCATTGATGGGGATGAAATAATCAATCAGTTTTTGTGTTGTAAAGGACTGTCCACAACTACAAGAGGTCAAGATATTTTTGATATGATAACAGGCTACCTTAAAGAAATGAATTTAACTTGGAAGTCCTGTGTTGGCATTTGCACCGACGGAGCTCCATGTATGACAGGATGTATTAAAGGATTTGTATCCCTCGCCGAAAAGGAAAACCCAAATCTTATTCGTACACATTGCTTTTTACATAGAGAAGTTCTCGTTTCAAAAATATCGCAAGAAGAATTAAAGCTTGTGTTACAACAGGTAGTTGAAATAGTCAATTATATTAAAAGTAGGCCAATTGAAATCAAGATTATTTGAACAACTATGTAAAGAAATGAACTCTCAGCATGTTAGATTACTAATGCATACTGAAATTCGATGGCTGTCAAAAGGTAAAGTGTTAAATCGTGTTCACGAATTACACAAGGATCTAATAGCATTTTTCGACCAAGAAAAGCAAGAAAAATTCTGCGAATACCTTCGTTGCGAATTTTGGATGGCCAAACTGGAATACGTAACAGATATATTTAGTCAACTAAATAATACGAACAGTAGCATGCAAGGTAGAGACGAAAATATTCTCACTTCAACAGATAATATGGTTGCCCTCAAAAAGAAAATTGCGATTTGGAAAAATAGAGCAAGCTCGGGTAATTTTGAGATGTTTCCTTCAATGCGTACTACCTGCACCAAAGAAATGATCCCTGTTGTGGTTAGTCATCTGACAGCGCTTGACGAAAGCATTGACAGGTATTTTCCGTCATTGATCACAGAAGAGTATGATTGGATTCGAAATCCCTTCATAAATGTTTCTTCCAATATTGGACTTCAGTTATGTGAAGAAGAAGAATTGGCCACCATGTCTAGTGATCGAGGGCTTAAAATAAAATATTCGACGGTACCCATTGAAACATTTTGGATTTCAATACAAAATGAATATCCCGCATTAGCTAAAAAAGCTTTATCAGTTTTATTACAATTTTCGACTTCATATGTCTGTGAATTAGGCTTCTCAACCCTAAATAACATAAAACACAAGAAACGAGAAAGGCTACGCTCAACGGAAGAAGACATGAGGGTGTGTTTATCACATATTCGACCAAACATTGAGGAAATTGTGAAAAAACACCAGGCACAGGTTTCGCACTAAATATGCTGCAAAATTAACTGAATAGATTTTGAAACACTGCAATAAAGTAAGTTCATATTTCTGCTTTTTTAATCTATGCCCCTTATGGTTATATTTCATAACATTCAAGGGTATATATATATATACTATCTTCATTTAAATTTTGCCAAGTGTGCCTTGATATTTTCATGTGCTCTTAAGTGTGCCGTTGGTGAAAAAAGGCTGAGAACCACTACACTAAAGAATAATATGCTTCAAACAGCGCTACCAGAAGTGTCAAAACTACGATTGCTTGTAATCACTATCCATAGTATTACAACCTCTGTAGAACGAAGTTCCTCTGCTCTCAGAAGAATTCAAACTTACAAAAGATCAAAACAAGACCACGATCGACCTCCAAATTTTTCACTTTTTTCCATTGAAAAGGATCTCCTTAATGCAGTCATGAAAATGTAATTAACAAATTTACAAAACTATAGAGTAGAATGGACTTTACTTTACAATAATATGCAATGTGTATCTCTTTATCCCCACAATTAAACGACAGCATTTATGTAAGTAAAAAAGTATTATTATAATATATATATATATATATATATATATATATATATATATATATATATATATATATATATATATATATATATATATATATATATATATATTATATATATATTATTAAATTATTAATTAAAAAGATATTCAAAAACAGATTAATTTGTTTTTAATATTCTTTTCACTTCAAAAAAAAAAAAATAATAAAAATAAATAAAAAAAAAATAAATAAATGAAATAAATAAAGTTTAATTCTTTATTTTTGTTAATTTTTAAATGTATGGGACAAGACCATAGCATAAAAATATTCATATTATTTATAGTGTGACAAGGATCGGTATATTTATTGCAATACGTTTTACATCTAAGGGAAAAATGTCCTGAGACAGTTAGTTCACATCGTCCCACAACGACAATTTATATTTGCTGACTGTCCTATTTTTTCTTAGTATAAAATTTTGACTGCATTCATTTTCCCTTAGGATTTTGTGACTGTTATATTTTCCTTTAGCATATTTGTTGACTGTCCTATTTTCCCTTAGTATAAAATTTTGAATGTCCTATTTTTCCTTAGGATTTTGTGACTGTCTTATTTTTCCTTTAGGATATTTTTAGCTGTCCTATTTTCACTTAGCATAAAATTTTGACTGTACTATTTTCCCTTATGAATTTGTCTTAATTAATTTTCCTTTAGGATATTTTTGACTGTTCTATTTTCCCTTAAGATAAATTTGAATGCCCTATTTTTCCTTACGATAATCTTAACTGTCCTATCTTACCTAGGGTTAATTTTGACTCTCCAATCTAACCACGATAATTTTGACTGTCCTATTTCTAATCCCTAAAATTAAAAAAAAAAATAAATAAAAGTTCTCCCCGAGGAGGGAAACTTTCTAGGCAGTCTCTACGCAGGATCAAACCAGAGCCTTCAAACATGTGATTCAATCGCTCTACCATTATGCCATGGCAGTGACAATATTGATTTCTGTTCTATTTTCCTTAAGGAAACTCTTCACTGCCGTTTTTTTTTCCTAAATAATAATTTATTTTTCAGTGTCATATTTTCCTCTAAGAAACTTTTTGCTTTCCTATTTTTCTTGCACGTTTGTGACATTCCTATTTTCCCTTCGGACCTTCGGATATATTCAACTGTCCTATTTTCCCTTCGGATATATTCAACTGTCCTATTTTCCCTTCGGATATACTCAACTGTCCTATTTTCCCTTCGGATATATTTAACTGTCTTCTTTTCACTTAGGATAAATGATTCTCGGTTTAAAATGTTTACATATATAGGTTTCATACAGATACTGAAATGGTACTTTTTTCCTTAGAGTAAATTTTAGACTAAGACATCGATACTCGAATCATTTTTTAGTAATAACTAAAGATTCCCATAATGATCTTCCTAAACTTCACTTTATTTGCTTTATAAGTTCTCAAAATTAGACAAGACTTAATTTTATAATTATTATTATTATATAAAACAGAAAAAAAAGAGACAAACCTTTCAAAAACCTTTCAAAAATCTGTCTACATCAAAATCACTTTTCAATACAACTATTCGACTTTGTTCCAAAATCAGATCAATCAAAAGCAATCTACACTTTGACATCAAAAAAGATGTTAACAGATAAAAAAAAAAAAGAAATGAACGTTGTAAGAAGTAAAATTAAATAAACTTTACCCTTCCTATTTCCCTCTTCACGAAAATAAAAATGAAAGAACGTTTCAAAGCAATGAAAGACAAGAATGTCAAATAAAAAAAAAATTTCATTTATTCAGTTTTAGATCTTGGTCCTTCTTCCATTAGCGCCTCTGGTGATCAAATAACAAAATGAATTTCCATCAACGAAATGTTGATTCATTCGTTTGTTCGTTCTTTAAAAAATTCTTTTCTTTCACTATAATATTTATTCTGGAAGACTTTATACAAATATTTTTCATTCACTTTTTATTGCAATATATCAAGAACGATGAATCTCTTTTTTTTCCCCGAAAAGTAATGTGGCCATACTTTAAACAGGGGAAAAAATAACGCTATGAAGCCTTCTCACATTCACGTACGAATAACGTTTCTAAAATTCCTTAGAGACAAGTAAATTCTTTCAAAAACCTTTCAAATCTCTATGAATCGTTGAGTGTTTCCCTCGCCTTGAAGAATGATTGTCAAAAATGTTCAATATGAACTTTTTTATTCTTATGTCAGTGTCTTTTTTTTTAGTACAATATTTACATACAAATCAGTATAAATGGTCTCGTTCACTTTTCCCTTTAGAAATACTTTCAAAACATAAACAACAATAATAACAATGGGTACACATAAGCAAATAAATCGTATAATATAAAAGACATACACGCGCCAACACATCTAATTAATTATCAGATGAAAACTTGAAAAAGAAAGCAAACAACAAAAAATATGTCAGAAAATTATATATATATATATATATATATATATATATATATATATATATATATATATATATAATATATATATATATATATATATATATATATATATATATATATATATATATAATATATATATATATATTTTCTTTTTTTCTTTTTTTCTTTTTTTTTTTTGTGTATGTGTTCTGCAAAACTCATTGTATTCTGACAAATAGAAAACTGAACAATAGAAGTAAGTTTCTTGTTATTATAAACCCTTTCCCTTATTGAATGAGACTTAGAAAAGTAGACAAATTATAGTAATTTAAGTGATATTTAATTATAACGTAATAACTCGTTAGCAAAAGGGTCTTTTGCTTTATATATATTATATATATATATATATATATATATATATATATATATATATATATATATATATATATATATATATATATATATATATATATATATATATATATATATATATAGAGAAATATTAAAGAATATAAAACGGTTTAAGTACTTTAATTAAAGTTTATAATAATAAAATTAATTAAAAATATAATTAAATTATTATATAATATTTTGATAAAGAAATTATATTATTTATTATTATTTATATTACAGTAATAAATTATTATTTATATTACAGTAAGCAGTAAAATAAAATAAACAATTGGTCAAGATAAAGACAGGTGATACAATAACCTACATTACAATTAAAATTTAAAATTAATTAATAATTAATTAATTAATTAATTAAAATTAAAATTACATATTTCACAATTTTCACATTTTTATATACAGGAAAAATTGTAATTGTAATTATCTATTTCTCAAACACCAATAAAAAACCATATATATATATATATATATATATATATATATATATATATATATATATATATATATATATATATATATATATATATATATATATATATATATATATATATATATATATATATATATATATATATATATATATATATCATACGTAGTTTGGCGAATTTTCTTATATATTTTATAAGATAAACCTTCATAATTCACCTAAGCAAATTAATTAATTCTTCTACTATATATACAGTAATTACACACACACACTCATATATATATATATATATATATAATATATATATATATATATATATATATATATATATATATATATATATATATATATATATCCTCTGGTGGGAAAATATCGAAGACCTACCAATATCCAGAATAGATGGGAAATTTTCCTGTAGTATATAGAGAGAGTGACGCAATAATTCGACAAGCAGAAAGAGACTGGAAAGAGTGAGTAAGAGTGAAAAAGTAAATAATGCAAACTGCCCTAACTTTACCTTTTCGTTGAGAGTTGTGTGAGTAGAGCCACCCCAGATATGTGATGCATACTCCATATAGTAGGAAACAACACTATGCAGCTGGATTTTTTGTGAAGAGATTTAATAGGTGTCTCAGAAAATCTAGCCTCTTGGAAGCTTATTTATAAACAAATAAATCAACCTTCCAACAAGGATTACCATAAAAAGAAATATTTAGAATATTAAAAGTCAAAGAAGATTTTGAGCTGTGTGTGTTTAGAATTATGTTGAATAGAGAGAGGAAGAAACTGAGTTTTTGAGGTATTGAAAACCACCATCCTTTCACAGTCACAATTAGAAATTCAAGGAAGATCAGAGGTTATTTATAAAATAAGGATACCATCTTAACAATAAATAATAGGTCATTGATGGGTCGTTTTTTTCAACTTGAAAAGAGTAATGAAGAGTGGAATCGCCGACATAGGGACAGATTGATGATGAGGTAATATAAAGGTCATTAATGAAAAGCAGACAGAGTTAGAGATAGGATATATATATATATATATATATATATATATATATATATATATATAATATATATATATATATATATATATATATATATATATATATATATATATATATATATATATATATATATATATATATATATATATATATATATATATATATATATATATATATATATATATATATATATATATATATATATATATATATATATATATATATATATATATATATATATATATATATATATATATATATATATATATATATATATATATATATATATATATATATATATATAATATATATATATATAATATATATATATATATATATATATATATAATATATATATATATATATATATAATATATATATATATATATATATATATATATATATATAATAATAATAATAATAATAATAATAATAATAATAATAATAATAATAATAATAATAATAAAATTTAAAGTTCGAAATAACCATAATCTAAAAGGCTGTGATATAACTCTCACAGACTATTTCCATTTTGAAAAGTAATGTCTGCTATTGGACTCGAACCAGCAACTTTTAAGGTAGTAAGTCTTACTCGGTAACCACTAGGACATTACGGTTCAAAAGAGTATCACATTGGAACTGCTCACGATCTACAGTCATGACGTGAATCCCTAAGGACTCCTCCGACCGCAACTCAGGCAAAGGGCAACGAGGTCAAAGATTAGCGCGCTAAACTTACCATCTTAAAGGTTGCTGGTTCGAATCCAATGGCAGACATTAATTTTCTATATGGAAATAGTCTGTGAGAGTTATAGCGGACTTTAAAACTTATTATATAGCTGTTTGCGAATGAGGGATTCGACCTTTGACCTTGTTGTTATTTGCCTGAGTTGCAGTCGGGGGAGTCCTTTGATATTGACGTCATGACTGTAGATGATGAGCATTTCCAATGTAACTTCCTTTCGAACTGCCATGGTCTAGTGGTTAGCACGCAAGATTTACCATCTTAAAAGTTGCTAGTTCGAGTCAAATAACATATATATATATATATATATAATATATATATATATATATATATATATATATATATATAATATATATATATATATATATATAATATATATTATATATATATATATATTATATAATATTTTTATATTTCTATAATTTTATAGATTTATATATAACAATAATATATATATATATATAATATATATATATATATATATATATATATATATATATATATATATATAATATATAATATATATATATATATATTATATATATATATATATATATATATATATATATATATATATATATATATATATATACTGTAATGACCGCAAATGATAAGCTAATATATATATATAGATAAATTGCTGGAAGACAAAAAAAAATTTCCCATCTCAGGGCTCGAACCACAACATGTTGCAGCTGAGAATCAACGTACTCGGAGTTTTACCATTAAGCTATCCTTCAAAGAAATATATTTTGATTCAAGAACAGTTTAAAGCAAAATGCTTCCGAGTTAGCGCCTGTCCTCGTTCAACTCTACTCTCTATGCCTTAAACTAATAAATTTTCCTCATTGC
>SEYY01004519.1:0-22500 GCA_009176605.1 Armadillidium nasatum
TCAGGAGCAAGTTCACATTTCGGAACGGAGATCTCTTGTCCTTGGGAATGTTTGGCCTCATTTTTTCCCTTCTCTAAGCAAATGGTTGGACGTAGTTTCGTGGCGTCTGCTTTGCAGAGTACGAACGGCGATTTTGTCTGACCGTGTTGCCAACACAGGAGAAGCCGTCCAAGTTAGTACATTAAATTCTATCTTTCAATATTAAATTATATTATATATATATATTATATTATATATATATTATATATATATTAATATTATATTTACTATATATACTATATTATTCTATATATATACACGAGGGGAAATCAAAAGTTGTCCACACCCTTGATTCTGTATTTTATGAAACAATTAAATTATTAACAATTATCTTATATTTCATCATGATCTCCTTGCTTTTCAATGCACTTCATTCAGCGGTCAACAAGCTTTCTTATTGCTTCGAAGATTTTTTTTTTTTTTTTTTTTTTTTTTTTATTGCTCAGCCGTTCGTGCATAGCTTCCTGTACTTCTTCGTCCGTTGCAAGTCGACTATCTCGTAAAGCATCTTTAAGTGGTTCATAATAATAATCATAAAGAGCGAGATTTTCAATCCAGAGTGTTTCCACTCCATGCACTGTCTTTTGGGTTCTGGCTTAAAGTGATCCTCTCTAAAAAAGTTTCGCCTTCATCGTTGTAGCGGGCTAGTAGGCTTTGAAAGATCTCTACACGATTGCTCTTGTAATCTTGAGTAAGCTCACATGGGTCACATCTCTCACAAACTTTATGAAATTTAAGCTTGTCGTAGATGATGTGGTATGTAGAACCGTGACTAATTTGCAGCAAACACGCTACCTTATCGATAGTAATTCGTCTATTGGCTAAAAGGATTTATGGACCTTGTTTAATCTTTCCGTCAGTTGTCGAGGTTGATGGGTGTCCTGCTCCCTTTTCGTGTTCGATGCTTGTCCTGCCATTTTCGAATTTCTCGATTCACTCATACACACTCCTACTCGGTAAAACACTGCCACTGTATTTCATTGAGAGTTTGCGATGAATTTCAACCCCTGATACACACTCATACCACAGAAATCATATTGTTTGATCTCTGTTCTCCCTTGATGAACACTGCTAAGGGCGCTGCTATGTCTACGCTATAACACTAACGAGAACACTGGAACAGAGTCACGTTATTTCAGAGGTACCACTTTTCATCGTGCGAGCACTCAACGCAGTTCAGCCAATCTGATGAAAGTTATCAAGGAAGTGTGGATAAATTTTGACTTTCCCTCGTGTATATATATATATATATATATATATATATATATATATATATATATATATATATATATATATATATATATATATATATATATATATATATATATATATATATATATATATATATATATATATTCAATAGTCTCTTGAAAATTTTTATATTTTGTTAATATTACAAAATATGCAAACCTGCTTGTATCCCTTGTAAGTTGAAGACAAAAAATATGAAAGCCTCTATTCATTAATTACGGCAACAGTTTTTATGAACCTATTTAAAAATAATGGACTTTGGAAGTAAAAGTATCAAACTAATATCAAACACAACTCCGGGGAAGAAATTTCACTTCTCACATTATTATTATTATTATTATTATTATTATTATTATTATTATTATTATTATTATTATTATTATTATTATTATTCTAGTTCTGATAACATTTTTCAGCATTTGCTTATGTAATGAATAAATTCAACCAACAGAATAAAACTTTTGATAGTACGATTGTTAAATTAACCTATTGATAGTATTATTTGAAAACCAAAAAAAATAGACGAATTAGTGAAAATAGTTTAAGAAATAGTGTATGTACTACTATTAAAAAGTTTGATCTGAGAGTAAAAGAACTGGAAGAAAGATGTGTCAAATACTGAAGTACTCTTAGAAACCCTTCCACCCCAGTCGAAGAAATCATTTTATGGGAAATCAAAGTTCAAAGAAGAACAACCGTAAGTTCGATAAGTTTGCAGCAGCAAAATGCAAAACAGGTTTCCTCATAGAAAGCGGGAGCATTTTCTGTGAAAGACTGAAACGATAGAATAGGATGTAAATATAAGAGGGTGATAAAAAAAATCCCGAGGTCTAGCGGTGTAAGGAAATTGTTAGATAATGTGTTTTGTTACGAATTCATCTCCATGATGATTACATATACTGTTAGAGTAGCTGTTACCTTCTCTTCAAGGTTATTGGGAATAGTGAAATGTAAGGCTAGATCACAAACTAAATTTTGAGAACTAGAGAAAAATCATTGGCCGTTGGTGAACACTAAAATCACCCAAAATGACGATTTCAGAAAAAGGAGAAAAGTTATTTTTGAGTTTATATTATTAAAGAATTTACAATAATCAATAGAGTTAGAAGAAAAATAAACAAAGCAGATGAATTTAGTTGTATATTGACAGGAGAGCCAAAATCCTAAGGAAAAATTCCTAATTCCAGTAACAAAAGAACAGACAACGTCTGTGCACACAAACTAGACCATTCGTCTTTAATTTAAAAAAAAAAACAAAAAACAAATGAGGGTAGACACAGTAACATGAAACAGAGTGATGTTTGCATCCAAATAACTGAGTTTTGGTTAAGGACAAGTGATTAGATTTAGAAGAAGTAGAAAAATGAAATTAAGACCATGAATGTTGCAGATGTGAATGAAGGAATAAAATCTTGCACCAGAACAAGTTTTGCATTTCTTGATGTCAGAACCCAACCATCAGAATAGCCAAATCCTAAACGCTTGGGAGGGGAGGGAGAGAGGACGAGGACATTTATTGCATGCTGCCCCTCTTGTGAATTTCCGAGGGAATGTAATATTTCTCCATGTTTTATTGGTAAATGAAAATGCTATTTTGTTTGTACGAACTCTTAAGTGTATGGTTGAAAGTTCTCCCCTCCGTTAGGTGAGCTACAAAAAGGACGAACCTTTGTGGACTGGAGTGCAGGGGAATGTACCAGCTAAAACCGATACTCCGAATGCCCTTCCATTTGATATGGTGCCTTTTCCATTCCTGTTATATATATATATATATATATATATATATATATATATATATATATATATATATATATATATATATATATATATATATATATATATATATATATATATATATATATATATATATATATATATATATATATATATATATATATATATATATATATATATATATATATATATATATATATCAGCGCGCGCGGGGGGCGGGTGCGTGTGTGCTTTCAAATGTTTGGGATTTTGTCATTGTGTTTTTAAGTAAATTTATTTCCTGCTTCATAACTTGCTAGCTAAAACTTTGTTAATTGATCCATTTGTCTTGTTTTAGTACACAACTTCAGCAGTGGATTGCACATCGTGTCTTTATCATGTAAAAACCTTCTGGAGACACCTCGCATGGCCTGATCCAATTTCGGGCTACACTCTCCTTGTAAAGCTTTTGCAGGTATGTCAATCACTCTCATGTTTTGCAACACTTGTTATTGTTATTTGTAGTAGCCTTAAAGTTATTTTTTCAGAAGCAAAAATATGTTAATCCCTATGTTTCCCTCAGGCATTAGGTTTGTGTACAGATTATTATGTTGGATTACTTCAGCAGCGTCTTTTAACGTTGTCAGTTGATTCAACTCCAGAAGAAAGAGCTCAACAACTCTGCATTACTGTAAATAATATGGAACACGTTCGATACAGTTTTACCTTAATATACGATGAACTTCAGGTAAGTGTTAATACAGATTGAATTTATTGCATTGTGATTAAATTATATGAATGATAAATGATCATCTTCATAAAATTAAACTTAAATTGTAGTTAGAAGAGTTTGGAAGAATTCTTGAGGCTCAGGATCCAAGGAATGGTAAATCCTATGCCGATAAACATTACTACCCTTCTTCATACAACGCTGATTGCCCTTCATGATAGAATCACAGAGTCGATGGCTCCTGTTGCAGAAAAGGTTGGAAGACTTGATTATTTAAAACTTGATTATATTTTTTTTTCGTTATTTTACATAAAATGATAATATTTCGTTTTAGTTTGGAAGTACAATCAAATTAATTATTTTCATTAATAATATTATTATCAGTATTAGTATCATCTGTAGCATATGTAATGCTTTGATGTTTATTATTATTTTGCAGATGAGAATAGAGTTGCATCGAGACGTCTTCCATCTTGCGTGGTCCCCTGACTCTCTCCCTGCTGAAGAGGCAGTCAGGCCATTATTGGAGCATCTTCACTCCTCTCTAACACAATTCTCGATGGCTCTCCTAAAAAACAATTTAGATAGGCTTTTAGCATTACTTTGGCAAGACATTCTTAATTCTCTGGTAGAACAAATTGGAAAAGATACTGAGGTACGATATATACATATTGATAATTATGACACACTTCCTTTTATCCTTTTATACCTAATGAAATTTGATAGAACGATTTTTTAAGGGAAAAGGAGAGAAAGAATTTAGTGTTAAAAAGTCCATCTTCAAATAGATGCTTAGTCTTTTCTATTGTCCATTTCATTTCTTATTTCCATTTTTAAATGGAACTGAAAATGGAGCTTTGGCTTGCAAACTCTAATTTATTTTTTATCTCACTATATATATATATATATATATATATATATATATATATATATATATATATATATATATATATATATATATATATATATATATATATATATATATATATATATATATATATATATATATATATATATATATATATATATATATATTATTTTGAAAATTTAAGAATTGCTAACCTTATCCTCTAAGTAAGTTTTGACTTTGTTAGTGGGAAGCGAGGTTAAACGAGTGTTAAAATAGTTTAAAACGGTGTAAACCTCATTTTTTTAAACTAAAGACCAATTTAATGTTTTTGTTCATTCCAAGAATTTTTGGTTCCTGCTTTTCATATTATTTTTAATGCGCTTCTTCTGTAAAAGAGAGCAGAAAGGAATCTAAAAAAAAAAACATATTAAATAGAATAAAATTAGATATTAATGTTGCTCCACTGAATTTTTCTAAGATATTAGTATTTTTATGAACGAAAAATGGTGTATCTTTATACTCCCTAAGTCAAAAGGCAATATTAAGAAGACTGTGGGTCCTCTATATATATATATATATATATATATATATATATATATATATATATATATATATATATATATATATATATATATATATATATATATATATATATATATACAGAAAAATGAGAGAGAATTCCACAAAACAAAGGTGACTGGGAAGAAGGAGGCTTCACAGCGGACAAGCCTGGAGTACCCTATGTGCACACAAAATTTATGTCAAGGCAATGCACACCTTGTGCGAGGCCATCGTAAAGGCGGAGGTATACGAGTGGACAGTTCTCTTGAGCATTTGCCTCTATAGTACGTATAGAAAAGAGATAAGGCACCAACGTCACGTCACAAAGATAAAGAGTCAAGTGAATTAGAAAGAGCTGAAAAATTTGTCTTTTAGCCTTTGACTTAGCCCTATCCAGAAGACGGATGAAACCTGAGCCACCCCAGATACGAGAGCAGTACTCCATACAAGGGCAAATGAGGCCCTTGTATATTTGGAGTAACTGCGAAGAAGTAAGAAATTCTCGCAGTCTAAACAGAACTCTCAGTTTCTTTGAGGCAGCCCTAGCAACTATTATGATGTGAGGTTTCCAAGACACTTTTTTGCTTATGTGAAGGCCAAGGATGTTTATACTGTAAACAGGAGAGACGGGAGAACCATATAAAGAAATAGAAAAGTTAAGTGTCTTTGAGGGGAAAATTTCAAAGTTTTTATAGAGAGAATTTTCAAAGAGTTGAATTTCACAAGATTGAGACAACTCCACTGGGAAATTCGATCCAGATCAGCAAGAATGGAATCAGAAAGATGAAGAAGAGAGGCAACTCTAGATGTAAAAGAAGGAGCAGATTTGAAATGTAGAAGAATGGAGGATTGAGTAATCGGCATATGAATGGATAGTGTTAGATGAGCAGCTGAGAAGATCGTTATTGAAAAGTAAAAATACGAGTAGGAGACACGACAGAACCATGAAGAATACCACTTTTGACAGGAAGTGGAAAAAGAAGTTGTTCCATCAACAATAGCCGAAATGGAACGATTAGAAAGAAAGTTAGACATAAATAAACAAAGAGGAGGAGGGAAGCTTGGAATGCTGTGACGCATGCCATACTCAATCTAATGGCTTAGATATGTTAAGCGCCACCATGAGTCCATGGTCCATGAGGACAGAAGATCATAAATCTGTGAGGTAGGAAAGTATATCACCAGTAGACCTCAAACGTAGAAAGCCTTACTGAAGATCAAAAAGAAAAGAATGGGATTCCAGATGATCTAAGAAATGAGAGTTTAGAAGGATTTTAAAGATCTCAGACAGCATACAAGTGAGAGTTATAGCGATAATTGGAATGATCAGAGCGACAACCTTTCTTCGGAATAGGTTGGACTAATGCTCGCTTCGAACACTGAGGGAAAGTACTAGTATTGAGTCATAGAGAGAAAAGTTGAGTTTGGGACGGAGCCATCTCAGAAGCACACTCCCTTAAAACACAGGGAGGAATGCCATCAAGGCTTCTTGCATTCCTAACGTTCATAGATTTCAGAAGCCCATGCATCTGATCAAATGTAATCTCAGGTAAGGCATGAGACATCTATGAAGAGAAGAAATATGAGGAAGATTGCCGGAGACGTTCAGAGTGGAATTATGTGAGAACAGGAGGCCGAAGAGATTAGCCTTTTCAGTTTGAGCGTTAGCAATGAGAACCATCAATGCGAATAAGAGGAGGAAAATAAGATTATATATATATATATATATATATATATATATATATATATATATATATATATATATATATATATATATATATATATATATATATATATATATATATATATATATATATATATATATATATATATATATATATATATATATATATTCTCTGGTGGGCAAAGGCCGGAGGCCTACCAATTTCCAGCAGAGTTGGGGAAAAGTCGGAAATCTGGTCGTTAATGGCCGACGTGACCCGATACACCGCGTATAAAAGTGTGCAGGTCAAAGGAAGTCGGGGAAAACAAATAAAGGGAGTGTGTTCCAGATTACCAGTAGAGTACATGTAAGATTGAGCATAGCGGCTCAATCTTTGGTCGGAGAGTTGGACAGAGAAAGGATGAGACTGTATCGAAAGTCGTGTCGCGCGAGCCCTCCTCAATGGAGGTGAAATGCGACGTGTGAGTTCAGAAAAGCAGTGTCCGTTGTAATAGCGATAGTATAGAGAGAGCGATGCATCAATTCAACGGGAAGAAAGAAATTGGAGAGAGTTAATAAGAGCAAATGAGTTTATAAGAAGAAAAGCCATAGACTCCTCCTTTACGAGATATGTGCGGCGTACTCCATACAGGGACGAACAGCACCCCTATAAAGAGCAAGCAACTGGAATGGTATAAAAAAATCAAAAAAGGTGCCTCAGAACACCTAATCTCTTAGAAGCTTGTTTCTTTCCAAGAAAGATCACGAGGAAAAGAAACATCGAGAATATTGAGGACAGGTGAAGGTTTGAGTTGTGTGTTTTCGAAGATGTCATAGTTGTGTAGAAGATTGTGTCGAGTAGAGATATGGAGGAATTGAGTTTTTAAGGCATTGAAAACGATCATGTTTTCTCTGCCTCAATTTGAAATACGAGACAGATCAGAGGTCAGTTGCTCCAAGACCATCCTTCTAGCATCAATTAACTGCTGTTGGGAGGGGTGTCTTTCAAATAGAAAGGTGTAATGAATGGTGGAGTCATCGGCATAGGAGTGGAGAGGAGACGAAGTAATAGAGAGAAGGTCGTTTTGAAAATTTGAAAAAGAGTTGGGGATAGTACAGATCCTTGAGGAACAGCACTATTTATAGATTTATAAGAAGAACGGTGGCCGTCTACAACAGCTGCTATAGAACGATCAGAAAGGAAATTAGAGATAAGGTCACAGAGAGAAGGATAGATTCCGAAAGAGGGAAGTTTAGAAATCAAAGATTTGTGCCAAACTCTATCGAAGAATTTCGATATGTCTTGCACAACATCGAAAGACTCACCGAAACCCCGAAGAGCGGAGGACCAAGAGTCATAAAGAAGGGAAAGAAGATCACTAGTAGAGCGTTCCTTTACGAAAGCTATACTGGCGATCAGAAATAAGATTAGAAGATTAAGGTGTTTCCAAATCTTCCTGTTAAGAATAGATTCGAAAACTTTATAAAGAATGGAGGTTAAAGAAATAGGATAGTTAGAGGGCTGTGAGGGGTCCCCCTTCTTCAGCACAGGTTGAAGGATCTCGTTTCCATCAAGAAGGGAAGGTCGAAGTGGAGAGACATAGACGAATTAGTTTACCAAGGAAGGGTGCAAGCTCAGAATCACAAGTTTTGAGAACCGCAGGAGAAATACCATCAGGACCATATATATATATATATATATATATATATATATATATATATATATATATATATATATATATATATATATATATATATATATATATATATATATATATATATATATATATATATATATATATATATATATATATGAATATAATAATTATGTTCCTTATTCATGCTATCCAAAAAATTAATCAAACATTAGACAACAAATTAATTACTTTAAAATTTTTATACATCCCCAACATCCACATTTAATAATTGCAGATGTGGATATTGCAAAATCATGAATGGCAGGATGCGGATGTCAGATATATCATTAATATATATATATATATATATATATATATATATATATATATATATATATATATATATATATATATATATATATATATATATATATATATATATATATATATATATATATATATATCGTCCCATGTACGGTTGCAGGAACATGAAGTTTCTGCAGCTGATGCCACCCTGCATCTTGGGGGATATGGTGTACTGTATAATAATAAATAATAATAATAATAATAATAATAATAATAATAATAATAATAATAATAATATAATAATAATAATAATAATATATATAATCTGACCATCTTCCTGATTTTTATCCCCTAACTCGGGTTTAAAGTTAGTAGGCCTCTGGCCTTTGCCCACCAGAAGTGATATATATATATATATATATATATATATATATATATATATATATATATATATATATATATATATATATATATATATATATATATATATATATATATATATATATATATATATATATATATATATATCATCATAGTCATCCACGTCTGATGAAACTCTGTTGATTGTTGATTACTTTGTCTGTTTTTTATTATCATCATAAACTCTCTTGTTACTTTCTTATGATTTTGTTTATTTTTTATTTATTTATTTATTTATATATTTATTTATGTTATTTATGAAAAACTATTCCTATTATCTCAAAACTTTGTCCAAATATTCAAACTTTAGAATTTACCTTATTAAAGTATCAATAAAAATAATAATAATAATAATAATAATAATAATAATAATAATAATAATAATAATAATAATAATAATAATAATAATAATAATAATAATAATAATAATAATAATAATAATAATAATAATAATAATAATAATAATAATAATAATAATAATAAAAAATAATAATAATAATAATGCCACAGAGTTCAGAAAAAGTTTGTATAAAAAAAAAAAAAAAAAAATTGTGAGAAAGGGAGGATGTTTTATGTCCCTGTGAGGCTTTGGAAGTTCTGTGATGATAGGCAATTAAAGTTACCTGTCTCTTAGAAATTGCGCTCCAATTGATTTAGTGACGCACCCACAAAATTTTTATTTCAATCTTCTCTCTCTCTCTCTCTCTCTCTCTCTCTCTCTCTCTCTCTTATCTCTATATATATATATATATATATATATATATATATATATATATATATATATATATATATATATATATATATATATATATATATATATATATATATATATATATATATATATATATATATATATATATATATATATATATACATAATCAAAATCCGCCCCTAGGAAGGGTTATTAGCCCTGTCAATATGTTCATTCGAGGATGAACCATATTTTTCAGGGGCCAATGGTAAACCCGCTGGCTGGCCAAGGTCTATTTCGGATGCCGAATTCGATCCCACCTGCAGTAAGCATTACGCAGATGTACTTATTACGCATAAGTGGGAGGGGGTAAGCGCAAGAGAGAACTGCCCAAATTTCTCTACTCCGACCAGGCCTCAAACCCTGGACCTCTCGTTTGCTAGACGAGTGCTCGATTGTCTGAGCTACGGAACCGCTTATATATATATATATATATATATATATATATATATATATATATATATATATATATATATATATATATATATATATATATATATATATATATATATATATATATATATAGTAAATTAAAATATATCGAAAATTGCAACCATATGTTATTTATGTTATTTACCGCAATCAAATCCCTACAAGCTACACTTATGAATCAAACAATTTTTATCCGCTCGAACGCAATACAATTAAAAACAATAAATCGAAGTAACAATAAATTAAAACACGAAATACTGAAAGGTAAAATGGATCTGAGCTGTACACCCTATACCTGGAGTCTTTATTCAAGGGAAGTTAGGAAAAACGTAATATATATATATATATATATATATATATATATATATATATATATATATATATATATATATATATATATATATATATATATATATATATATATATATATATATATATATATATATATATATATATATATATATATATATATATATATATATATCAGAGGTGGGCGCGCAAATTTTAAAATTTAGAGCGCAAACGCAAAAGCGCAAATTTGAAAAACTTAGTCCGCAAATGCAAAAGCGCACATTTTTTCAAAAATTTAGTCCGCAAATGCAAAAGCGCACATGTCCGCAAATAAAAAAAATTTTTAAAGCGCAAATTTTGGAGCAAAAAAAAAAAAATAAAAAAAAAATAGAGCGCTAGGATGTAAAGATGAATTATTTTTAAATTTTATTTGAAAGATGCAAATATATAACAAAAAATGAGAAAGAATTTATTATTATTTATTCAGCCATCTCTTCCTCCTCGTAGCTCTCCTCTTGCATTCTGAAAAGGGTCATATTCCCTTTCATGAAAATAAATTTTTCAAAATTGCTGATGCAATGGCTGCCCTCTTTGGTCTTAGAATGTCAGAGCCTTGACTAAACAACCTCTCCACGGCCGCTGAGCTGGGTAATGGGGTATTATACTTCATAAACAAGTCCACCCAGACCTCTTGGTATTCACACGGAAAAAGGTTCCTAGTGAGAGGGGTATTGTGGTGAACATTTACTGCATCCCAGCTATCCAAGGTTTGTCACAACTTCTCCTCCAGAGGTGTCTACTGGATATATGGGGCCTTCAGTTTCTGAAATATTTAGAAATGGTATCAAGAACTCAAATCTTTTTAAGTTTCATTTGAACATTATGTCAGTGTATTATGAATATATATATATATATATATATATATATATATATATATATATATATATATATATATATATATATATATATATATATATATATATATATATATATATATATATATATATATATATATATATATATATATATATATATATATATATATATATATGTACAAGCGATGCTTAAAGTTTGTTCTAAATTATAAAAATAGCTCACCTTAAATGGGTCCATTTCAGATTCAGTCCCATCACCTTCAGTGCCTTGATGTGGAGGAGTAAAATTCGATGCAATATTACACTTTATTTCCTCCAATATCCTTCGTCTTGACAGCTGGATACTTCCCCTCATTTAACCTATGTGCCACTCCGAGTTTGAAGTGAGTGAGGGTGCAGAGCTGTTGCCATAAGCAAATCACAATCATCAAAAATCCTGCTGAACCTCGGTTCAAATCCCTTTTCTTTCCCTTTGTTTGGCTTTGGCTGCTTTAGTAAGTAGTTGACTAAGTTTTTGGCATAGTTAAATTTTTTTCACCTCTCGTTGCAATTCCACGAGATTGTCCTTGAGGAGGAAGAGGTTAAGGCAATAGAACCCCCGCGTACGCATTCTTCTCATCCTGCAACATATGCAGCCTAACAGCAATAGGCGTAATTATTTCGATGTACTCGGCAATTACCTCCTTGTCAGTTTTATTAAATATTGGAAGACAAGGCTTTTGTTCCATACAAATGCTGTTGATTTGTGCCATGCTACCATCAAGGTTCTTAAGCAGGTCTTTCATAGAATCGTATAGGGAGTTCCAGCGAGTAACACTTGGTGTTATAAACTTTGTTCCCAACTCCTTCTTGATTCTCGCAGCAGTTGTAGTTTTCCTGTTTTGAGCATTCCACAATGCCTGTGCTTTGGCAAGTGTCTTATTAAATGGATCCTTGGCACCAGAGGACCAGCGAGGAACATTCGAAACATCCTTAGTAGCCAAGATGTTTAATGTGTGGGAAATGCAACGGCGATGTTTAGGTAGGATAAGGGCATCATGTTCTTCAAGCAGATTTTCTAGTTGGAGAGGTTTTGTCAGCAGAACCTCTGGGTCACTAATTTGCTCCATCTCTTCAGGCGTAACCACTATCTCTGGAATCGGTACCTGCTCTTCTTCCTCTTCGTCACCTGTTTCTGCATGAGCATCCACCCGAAAGGCTGCACAGAAATTTGCACCGTTATCTGTTGTAATGCAGACAACCTGAAGATAAATTTTTTTAATTTAGTAGTTTCCTTATTAATTTATAGTTATACATTTTTTTCAGTATTACGTTATTATTTCATATTGATTTTTACTTACCTTATGCTGAATGCCAAATTGTTGATGGATATCCGTAATATTATTGGCTAGGACTGTGCTGGTCTGAGACACAGATAACTCTCTACAGGCAAGGACAGCCTTCTCTCTCTTTAAAGTATTCGCATTAATCCAGTGAACTGTCATGCCCAGAAAACTCCTGTTGTGTCCAGTCCAGCTATCTGCAGTTGTGGCCACATAACTGACTTCCCTGAGAATGTTGGTTAAGTCAGCCTTCCCTATTTTACATATGACATCAAGATCCCTCATAATTTTTCTTCTGGAGGGGAGGTGGAAATCAGAGTTCAGGTTGAACAGGAACTCGGCAAAGAACTCAGACTCCACAATGTGAATAGGCACAATGTCATGTAGCAAAAATCTAAAAGCAAAAAATATTTTCAGATGAGAAAAGATATCAATGACAAATGAAACTTGGTATTTCAAATTAGAAAATTTTCGTATGGACTGTATTCTGTTATTTTTTTAGCTTGTTAGTTGTGACACCACTTATAGTTAACTTGTACTTAAAATAAAACACTTACTTGTAAAGCAACTCAAGAGCTCTTTTATGTTTGAATATATTATACATAGACTGGAGAATTGCAGACCCTCCTTCAATTGCAGCACAAAGTTCCTTGTGCAAATAACGATGTTTCTAAATAAAGTTACAAAACTAAATTCACTAGTCATGTAAATAAAATATGTGAAATATTTAATGGTTGAATTTTAAAATTAAAAAGAAATTAACTTCAAATAAAAAGTATTGGTGAAAGTTACATCCAAACAAGTAGTGCGATTTCAAGCTATGTGTTGATTTAGAGTCAAAGCTCAAGGTTTTTTTACATTGGGAGCATTCAATCTTTCCCTTGCACAAGACTCTATTGCCATCAGTATACTCCTTCTTGGTCTTGACAGACCCATAGTACTTGATAAGATGGGGTCATGGGTGCTCCATGTTATCTTGGCTGCTTTTTTCCATGGAAAGTACCAGCAGCATCACACTCAATTTCAGGAGTTGTACTTCGACGACTTTCACGGTTTGCAATTCTTTTTCCCGTTAAGTACTTATCCATATCTGTTTTATTCCAATTTATACACAAAAATACTAAAAAGTTATAATCGCTAATCACAAGTAATCAGTAAACTTAGTATATTGGCTATAATAATAATAATAATAATAATAATAATAATAATAATAATAATAATAATAATAATAATAATAATAATAATAATAATATATATATAATAATAATATATATATATATATATATATATATATATATATATATATATATATATATATATATATATATATATATATATATATATATATATATATATATATAATATACAGCAACGAAAAACCTATAGTGAAATTGACTATTAATTAATAAACTTTCTAATAAACCAATAAACAAAATATTCAATAACCATATATATATATATATATATATATATATATATATATATATATATATATATATATATATATATATATATATATATATATATATATATATATATATATATATATATATATATATATATATATATATATTATATTTTTTATTTTTTTTTTTTTTTTATTTTTTTTTTTATTTTTTTTTTTTTTTTATATATCGGCATTCATAGTTTAAGTATTAACTTTTAATTAGCAGAAAGAGTAATAAAATTTGGCTGATTAAATAAGAAACTGAAATATAAGCCCAAAATTTTTTTTTTAAGAAAAATGACGAAACGCAAATTGGTAAGCGCTAATTTCAAAAAACTTCCGCAAAAGCGCAAATTTGCGCTTTTGCGCTCTTAAAAAAGTTGTTAAGAGCAAAATGCAAAAGCGCACATTTTCGAATTTTCGCGCAAAGCGCAAAAGCGCAAATTGCGCTTTTGCGCTTTCATTTGCGCTTATGCCCACCTCTGATATATATATATATATATATATATATATATATATATATATATATATATATATATATATATATATATATATATATATATATATATATATATATATATATATATATATATATATATATATATATATATATATATATAATATATATATAATATATATATATATATATATATATATATATATATATATATAATATATATATATATATATATATATATATATATATATATATATATCCTACCCTATTATAATTCATAGTGATTTCAATCCCCACCTTCGTTAGTAGAATTGCTCTAGTTTTTAAGGCCATTGATGAACTCATGTCAATTTTCTCTTTTTCCCTCTCCCTTCCCTTCTCTCCCCTCCCTCTCTTTCTTGCCTCTCCTCTCCCCTCTCTCTTCCATTCCCTCCTCTTCCCTCCCTTTTCTTCACTCTTCCTTAAATTCCCCTCTCTTCCTCTTTCTCTCGCTCTTGCCTTAATTAATATTAATTAATATAACTTTAATATGGTTCTGATGGCATCCCTCTTGTGGTTCTCAAAATTTGCTCCCTGCCTTTGTAAACTCTCGTTTTCGCATATCAAGTTCAATATTTTGCTCCTGCTTCAAGAGTTCACTTATTCAACCTGTGCGAAAAAAG
Organism: Armadillidium nasatum; assembly: GCA_009176605.1. Taxonomy (NCBI): domain Eukaryota; kingdom Metazoa; phylum Arthropoda; class Malacostraca; order Isopoda; family Armadillidiidae; genus Armadillidium; species Armadillidium nasatum. The sequence goes on from SEYY01004519.1 coordinate 15,408, forward strand.
AGAGAGGGAAAACACAATGATTGAGAGTTTTTGCCATTTTATAATATATATACTCTATTATAACTGTTGTATTTATAGTTTCAAACTTTGGTTAAAAATGCTGCTAAATTAAAGTTAAAGCTCTGTTGTGCCAGTTTGACCCCAAAAGTAATTTGTACCCTTGGATGATTGGAAAGTAAATGGTTGTTTCAGGTTTTAAACAAGTTTTAACGTGCTTTTGTGAATGTGTGCAATAGAACTGTGGGAATCCTATTGTATTATATTGTAACAGGTTGTAATCAGCAATTATGAGAAGAATGTGACAGACTATATCTTACTTATGCGCAAAAAGTGATTGGTTGTATTTTAACTAGGCGCAAAACTGAAGAACTAGTCAAGACACTGACCCCAAAATCAATACAGAGTAGAATTTTAAATATCCTTTATTTCCAACCAGAATTCGAAGTAAAGATCAACAGATTGAAGAAAAAAAAAAAGAACAGTTTGATGCACCCTGTATGAAGAGAGTCAAAACTTTACTACTAAAAGTCCGAATGGAGAATTAATTCAGGAAACGTCTTTCGTTAATTGCTTTTGTTAGCGGGAAATTTTCTCTCCAAAAAAATTAGGAAAAAAGCAATGTGAAAGGATTTCTCCCAAGTCAACTGAATTTACAAATTTAAAAGCATAAACTTTAAAAATTTATTTGTTTTTATGTATTGTGAAAGTAAAAAAAAAAAGTTGTGCACGAAATAATTAGTTTCTAACCTGCATCATTATTTAAAAGTATTAAGTTTATTTTTTGTGAATTTATATTACTGACCCTATTTATTTATTTATTTATTTTTTTTATTTATCTATCTATCTATTCATAAAATTATACAATCAAATATTTAATTCTGACAAACCAACTTTGAAACTTATTTCCCGTACATTTATATTTGAATATATCTTCTTTTCTTTTTATTTTTCTCTGTCGTTTTTGTTTTTATCTTTATTCCTCTTCCTTTCTTTTTATTCACCTTTATTTTTCCTTTTTTATTTTATTTCTCTCTTATTTTTGTATGTTTTTCCTTTATCTTTCTTTATATATATATATATATATATATATATATATATATATATATATATATATATATATATATATATATATATATATATATATATATATATATATATAGTATATATATATATATATATATATATATATATATATATATATATATATATATATATATATATATATATATATATATATATATATATATATATATATATATATATATATATATATATATATATATATATATATATATATATATATATATATATATATATATATATATATATATATATATATATATATATATATATATATATATATATATATATATATATATATATATATATATATATATATATATATATATATATATATATATATATATATATATATATATATATATATATATATATATATATATATAATCCTTTGGTGGAGAGTGTAAGCCAGAGGATTACCAATTTCCACCAAAGTTGTAAAATTTTTCAGAAGGGGTAATGAAAGGCTGACATGTTCCCTATACAGGTCTTTGAGGATATGCAAGTTAAAGTAACTTGGGAAATTGATAAAGGGAGTGTGTTTCAGACTTTACTAGTAGAGTACATGTAAAATTGAGTATAGTGATCAAGTTTGTAGTGAGAGAGTTGAACAGAGTAAGGATGAGACTGTTTAGGAAGGAGTGTAGCACGAGCCTTTCTCACTGGAGGAGATGTACAATTGGAGAGTTCAGAAGGACTGTGTCCGTTGTTATAGAGAGAGAGAGAGAGAGTAACGCAACAATTTGACGTGTGAGAAAGAGACTGGAAAGAGTTAATGAGAACGAAACAGTAGACAAAATAGAAGTTAAAACAGAATTTCTGCCTTCGGAAGATACTAGACGATGGAAAGAGGGAGAATAAAAATTAGAGTGAACATTTTTAACAAAATATTATAAAGGGTGTGAGGGAAAGAAACCAGAAAGATTATTGCACTTGGTGCGGAGAAAATGTGTTAGTGTTACGGAGAATAAATTTTGCTTGATTCCTGGATAAAATTTTAATTGAATATGTTTCTTCGGTTTCTTTCTGATGATTTGGAGAGATAGAACAAGATGCAAATTTAAGAAGGCGATCGGAAGAACCCAGAGGTGGATAGAGCTTAACAGTCTATTTTAAAGGATTAAAAGTTAAGAGAAGTTAAAAAAAGTTAAGAATATTGAGTTTATCTCCAAGGCGATCAGTAATACGAGTACAGGGCTGCACCATCTGTTCTAGGTTATTTTGGATGGAAAAATGAAAGGCAAGCTCACCTGCTCTTTCTTGAGAGCCAGAAAAAGAAAGTCATTGGAGGTGGTCAACAATAAGATCACTTGAAATGATGATTTCAGAATAGGAGAAGAAGATAGGACTTGCTCTATTTTTCAGTTTAGATAGTCGAAGAATTTAGAATAGTCATTAGAGTTAGGAGATCAATAAACAAAGCAAATGAATTTAATCGTAGATTGGCAAGAATTCCCAAGTCACAACTTGGAAATTCGGAAGAAATTAAAAATTAGAATCACGAGAACAAACAGCATCATTGCTCACATACGCACAACTAATGCATGTTGCTGAAAATTGAGGACAGAGTAAATAAGAGGAAAGAGTTTGCTGACGGAACGCTCAATCACCTGAGTGTTTGTTGAGTACAAGGTCTAGAAGAAGGGGATGGAATTCAACATGGTGGAAATTTGAATAAGAACTGCGAGTGTGTTGCAGAAATTAATGAAAAAAGAAGAGCGAACACCAAAGCAAGCCGGGGGCGAAGTCTTGGCAGCACAACCCCATCAGGTCACCAGTACCCAAGTGAAGATGGAGTGAGAAATGGATTAGGGGAATTGTTTGAATCCCGCATCTTCAAGTATCTCAGTGGCAAATTTATGTTTTCTCATCTTAAGTTGTTTAAAAAAATTAAAAATAAAGTTTGAGTATGTGCTTTTAAATCTTTGTGGGACAAGAGTATGAGAAGGGAGGTTTACCTTTTAAAGATAATGTCCGAGTATATGCATGTAAGTCTATGTAAATCATTTAAAGAAGAGGGAGGGAGGTGGGATTGTGAGGTTTCTTCAGAGTAAAATCGAAAGTACGCAGAGATACCCTTTGAGTAAATGAAAAGAGCTAACCTATTCTAACATGACAACATAACCAGTCCTAACCTAACTAAATTAATCTAACTCTGTAACTATTAATTTTTCGGAAATAAAATTTATATTTTCTTAATCAGCGATTAAAATACCATTTGTATGACAACAAATTTTTGTTAAATTTTTTAAGTCCAGAAAATGTAATAGTGCAAAGGAAAGCAGCAGCGAAATCTAACTCCGTTGATATATATATATATATATATATATATATATATATATATATATATATATATATATATATATATATATATATATATATATATATATATATATATATATTATATATATATATATATATATATATACTCACAACTTTTCCCACAAACGTGGGGTGTTGACTACCACAAGTCACAACTTACCAACATTCATACTCTCACCAATCTTTTCCATTCATTCCTGTCCTCCGTCATCCGCAAACCCTCCTCCCATCCCAGCCCCCTATCCCTCAATAACTCCTTGACCCCACTTACCCAACCTCCCCTAGGTCTCCCCCTACCTCTTACACCTTCAACTTCCGATATAAACACCTTTTTAGCTAATCTCCCATCATTCATCCTACAAACATGTCCAAACCACCTCAACATGTTCTGTTCAGCTCTCTCAACCATACCCCTTCCCCAAGCACATTTCCTTTATTCTCACATTTCTGACTCTATCGCTTCTACTTACACCTCATATCGCTCTCAGACCTTTCATTTCGAAAACCTCAACCTTTTTCCTTTTTCTCGCATTCAACCGCCACACCTCGCTCCCATACAAACAACCGGAACACAGCATCTCTCAAACATTTTCTTCTTCACTTCTCTTGTCAACCTTCCTCTCTTCCAAATATCCCTCAAGCCTCCCAACACCTTCTCCCCTTCTCTTATTCTATACCCTACTTCATCTCCCTCACAAACATCTCCCCCCTCAAAATTCACACCCAGATATTTAAAAGAATTAACCCATTCCAATCTCTCCCTCCCCACCTTAATTAGCAGTTCATCTCCCCCACCTACAACCCTATCTACACTCTCCCCATTTTTCATCCATAACACTTTACTCTTTCCTGCGTTCACTCGTAAAGCCTAACTCATCACAACATTTTACAAACTCATCCACTAAAACTTTTAAACCCCCTTGTGACTCAGACAAAAGTACAACATCATCCGCATACAATAACACATTCACATTCCATATATCCTGTTGATCCCTCATTCTCACCCCTTTACCTTCTCTTTCCATCAACCTCACCACTTTATCTATAACTAAATTAAATAAACCGGGAGACATAACACAACCCTGTCTCAATTCCATTATTCACCTCAAAAAAATCCGTTTCCATTCTATTTATTCTCACACACTCTACTATTCCTATAAAGTGATCTAATGCCCTCAATTACTTTCTCCTCAATTTCATACTCCCTCAAAACATCCACAGTTTATTCCTATCCACCCTATTATAGCTTTCTCTAAGTCCATAAAACACATATACACATCCTTCCCTTTTTCTCTCTTTTTTTCTTCTATCATTCTTAAAGTAAAAACCTGGTCCATACACCCTCTTCCTTCTCTAAAACCTCCTTGTTCTTCACATATCATTTCATTAATTCCTATCTTATTCAATAATATTCTACCATACACTTTACCCACTATACTAAGTAAACTTATACCCTTATAGCTCCCACACTCAAATTTATCACCCTTTCCCTTAAATAAAGGGACTATACAGGCATCTTGCTAATCTTGTGGCACCTTCCTCAATACCCAACATAAATTAAATAACCTTACTAACCAAATTACTACACTTACCCCCCCTTCCACTAACATCTCTCCACTTATCCCGTCCAAACCTGTCGCTTTACCCCTCTTCACTTTCCTCAGAGCTTTTACCTATTTCTTCTATCGAAATCCCACCATCAACCTCCTGTATCAATCTACCCCTTTCTCTCTCCAACACCTCAACTTCCCTCCTTTCCCTCCTTACCTCATTCACATTCAAGAGCTTACCAAAATACTCTACCCATCTAGCTCTAACCTCACTTTCCATCTGTCTTATTTCTCCATCTAACCCTTTTACTCCATCTCTCAATACCTCCCTCTTATTCCTAACCTTATTCACCTACTTCCAAAACATCTTACTCCTTTCTCTAAAACTCTTAACTATCTTATTCCCCCATTTTTCATCTGCTCTTTCTTTCGCACTCCTAATCACCCCTTTGGCCATCCTCTTCTTTACCTTATATGATTCCCAATCTTCTAAACTTTTTGTGCTCAAATATTTTACAAACGCCTCCTTTTTTTCCTTTACTACTATATTCACCTCTTCACACCACCATTCACTCCCCTTTCTTTTACACTTTCCTCCCACCTTCCTCACCCCACATACATTCTTTGCACTTTCTACTAGTACTGCCTTAAACCTCCCCACTCCTCATCCACACCCCCTAAGACTCTTCCTCTTACCTCTTCCCAACCTATATTTATCTCTCTTTTAAAATGTTCCCCTACTTCCCTTTCCTCCAATCTTTCCACTTTCACAATCTCTACTCCGCTCCCCGAACATCCAATCTTTCTCCATCCCCCTTTCACTCTAATTTTGGCTAGCACCAAAAAATGATCCGAAATTCCTCTAGCGGATCCCCTAAGCACATTCACCTCTAATAATCTATCCCTTATCTTCTTCCTAACACATATATAGTCTATCAAACCCCTTTCACCATTTACCCCACTAACCCAGGTCAACTTATGATTCAACTTTTTAATAAACCAGGTATTCACAATTATAAATCTATTTGCCATACAAACTTCTATTAAACTATCTCCTTCAAATTTCTATCACCCACCCCGAACGGACCTAACACCCCGCCTTCCATGTCTGTACCAACTCTTGCATTTAAATCACCTACTAAACATACATTTACACCTGCCCCAAAACCCCCTAAGCAATCATTTAAGTTCTCCCAAAACACACTTCTTTCTTCTTCCCTCGCTCCATTCACTGGCGCATAAGCACAAACAAACATCCATTCCTCTCTATTAAACCTTAGCTTCACCCATACTATTTTTGACGAAATTCTTGCACACTCTCTCATACATTCCCACCATCTTTGGCTCAGCACTATCGCCACCCCTTCCCTAGCTCTCACTCTCTAACTAACTCCTGAAAACACCCCTTTAAAATATATATATATATATATAATATATATATATATATATATATATATATATATATACATCTACATCTACATCCTCTCCAGGAAGGGTTTTACCCTGTCAGTGGAACCAGCATTTCCCCAACTGCTCTTAAAAGTTCTCCCAGAGTCCTCTAAAAATATGTATTTCTGTCGTTGGTCTCAATGCGGCCATGAGTTTATAGAAACTCTCAGGTAGGGTTTTCACCCTTTCAGTAGGACCAAGCATCGTTTTCCAGCTAACTTCTAAACATTCTCCAAGAGCTCTCCAGAAGATTGTGCTTCCCTGAGCTATGGTTCCCAATGCTGGTTCTAGAGTTATTACAAGCCTTTGGCAGAGAATCACAAGGCGGGTGGCTAGTCCTGTCGTCCTCGCTTTTATCTCCTAAATAAATATATATATATATATAATATATATATATATATATATATATATATATAAGAATATTTATATATTATATATATATATATAAATATATATATATATATATATATATAATATATATAACATTAATATATATATATATATATATATATATATATATATATTATATATATATTCTTCGAATCATCATTTAGGTATTTCATTGTTCACCACCGCCAGTGGCTTTCAGTTCTCATGATGCAGCTGGGAACGTGCCTTCCATTTCGCTATCCAAAACGACCTTGAGCAGTTGGTGAAGCTCCCTACTCGTATTCCTGATCGTCTTTGAGATG
>SEYY01004521.1:0-2500 GCA_009176605.1 Armadillidium nasatum
TGCCAACTATCCTTGGATGGACTGCTTTGTCTCTGAAGACGCGTCAGTCTCTGCTGATAAGGTGGGGGCTGTAATCGTTGATGGGATAAGCAGGTTCATTCCTTCTTCAACTAAATCTTTCTCTCCTCAGAATCCATGGTTTGATCGCGAATGCTCTCTTGCCATTCAGGCTAGAGACATCGCGTATCGAGAATGGAAAAACTCTCCTTCTCCTATCACTCTTGCTAATTTTCATTCTGCTCGGAATCGTTGCAGGGATATTCTTTGACGAGCAAAGCAGACTTTCACAAAACGAAGGTGTGCTGAGCTTCTAAACTCTCCTACTGATAAATCTTTCTGGCCTCTTGCCAAAAACATCTCTAACAACTTCTGTAAATCTTCCTTTCCTCCTCTTATTCGCTCTGATGGCTCTGTTGCTAACACTCCTACTGAAAAGGCTAATCTCTTCGGCCTCCTATTCTCCTCTAATTCAACCCTGGACGACTCCGGCAATGCTCCTCCTACTTCTTCTAATCTCAGAGGTCCCATGCCTTTACCTGTGATTACTTTTGATCAGGTGCATGGGTTTCTGAAATCTATGAACGTTAGGAAGGCAAGCGGCCCGGATGGCATTCCTCCCCGAGTTTTAAGGAGTGTGCGTCTGAGCTAACTCCATCCCTCGTTCAACTTTTCTCTCTTTGCCTTAATACTAGTACTTTTCCTCAGTGTTGGAAGCGCGCATTGGTCCAACCTGTTCCGAAAAAAGGTAGCCGCTCTGATCCTTCAAACTATCGCCCTATAGCTCTCACTTGTATTCTGTCTAAGATCTTTGAAACCCTTCTTAACTCTCACTTCTTGGATCATTTGGAATCTCATTCCCTTCTTTCTGATCATCAGTATGGCTTTCGACGCTCGAGGTCTACTGGTGATATACTTTCCTATCTTACAGATCTATGGTCTTCTGCCCTTAGGGACCATGGGGAGACTTGTGTGGTGGCGCTTGACATATCTAAGGCCTTTGACCGGGTATGGCATGCGTCACTACTTTCCAAGCTCCCCTCCTTTGGGTTTCCTCCTTCTCTTTGCTTACTTATGTCTAGCTTTCTTTCTAATCGTTCCATTTCGGCTGTTGTTGATGGAGAGACTTCTTCTTCCTTTCCTGTCAATAGTGGTGTTCCTCAGGGTTATGTCTTATCTCCTACTCTATTCTTACTTTTCATTAATGATCTTCTCAGCTATTCATCTAACCCTATCCATTCATATGCCGATGACTCAACCCTCCATTCTTCTACTCATTTCAAATCTGCTCCTTCCTTTGCATCTAGAGTTGCCTCTAGTCTTCATCTTTCCGATTCCATTCTTGCAGATCTGGATAGAATTTCCCAGTGGGGTCGTCTCAACCTTGTGAAATTCAACTCTTTAAAAACTCAACTTCTAGAAATCTCCCTCTCAAAGACACCTCCTAACTTTCCTATTTCTTTCGATGGTTCTCCCATCTCTCCTGTTGACAATATAAACATCCTTGGTCTTCACATAAACAAAAAAATGTCTTGGAAACCTCATATCACAATGGTTGCTAGGGCGGCCTCAAAGAAGCTGGGAGTTCTGTTTAGACTGCGAGAATTTTTTCTTCCTCGCAGTTACTCCAATTATACAAGGGTCTCATCCGCCCTTGTATGGAGTACTGCTCTCATATCTGGGGTGGCTCAGGTTTCACCCGTCTTTTGGATAAGGTTGAGTCAAAGGCTAAAAGACTTATAAACTGTTCCGCTCTTTCTAACTCACTTGACTCTCTATCTTTGCGACGCGACGTTGGTGCCTTGTCTCTTTTCTATAGGTACTACAGCGGCAAATGCTCGAGGGAACTATCCACCCGTATACCTCCACCTTTACGTCGTCCTCGTAGCACAAGGGGTGCATTGTCAGCGCATCAATTTTGCGTGGACATAGGCAACTCCAGGCTTGTCCGCTGTGGTGCCTCTTTCTTTCCTGCCACATCTGTTCTGTGGAATTCTCTCCCATCTTCTGTATTTCCTGCCGAATTTAATTTCAATTTCTTTAAGGCCAGTGTCTGCGCACACCTAAGAAATTTGCGTTAGATGGGTCCTACAGGGGTTTTTTATCTTTAATTATTATTGTTATTATTATTTTTATTGATTTTATTCTTCTACTTTACTTTTATTTTTCTGACACCCCTCCTTGAATAGGGCTATGCCCGTGAGTGGTGGTGATGTGTAAAAAAAAATATATATATATATATATATATATAATATATATATATATATATATATATATATATATATATATATATATATATATATATATATATATATATATATATATATATATATATATATATATATATATATATATATATATATATATATATATATATATATATATATATATATATATATATATATATATATATATATATATATATATATATATATATATATATATATATATATATATATATATATATATATATATATATATATATATATATATATATATATAT
>SEYY01004521.1:10000-15000 GCA_009176605.1 Armadillidium nasatum
AAAAACAACCCCCAACTTCCCAAACTTCTTCGATGGCTCTACCGTTTTAACTTTTATATAAATAACATTAACATTCCTGGTCAAAAAATAAACAATGAATAATCTTGGATACCACATATTACAACGGTTGCTAAGGTTGCCTTTAAGAAACTGGGATACTATTCAGATTGCGGGAATTTTTTCCTACCGAGCAGCTACTCTATGTGGGATAGTGTTCTCCCATTTGGGAAGCTCCTGTACTTTTCCTCTTCTAGATAGGTTGAGTCTAAAGCTAAAAGTTTTATAAATTGTCTCCTACTTTCAAACTCTCGACCTTCCTTCTCTGCGGCGTAACGTTGGTGCACTATCAATTTTCTATAGGTACTACCATGGCAAGTGCTCGAGGGAATTGGCCTCTCGCATTCCTCCACCATTGGGTCGCACTCGTTTCACAAGGGATACCTTGCATTCACACGAATTTTTTGAGGATGTCGCAAACCCAAGGCTTGCCCGTTGTGGTGCCTTCATTTATCCAGCCACTTCTGTTCTGTGGTATTCTTCTTCTCTTCAAGACTTCCGTCTGTGCCCCACCTCTTCTTCTGAGTGTGTTTTCTCCCTCTTCTTAATAAGAATATGCCCCCTCCTTGAAGAGGGCTTTGCCTGTGGGTGGTGGTGAACTTTAATATATATATATATATATATATATATATATATATATATATATATATATATATATATATATATATATATATATATATATATATATATATATATATATATATATATATATATATATATATATATATATATATATATATATATATATATATATATATATATATATATATATATATATATATATATATATATATATATATATATATATATATATATATATATTATATATATATATTTCGAATTTATGATTATATAATTTGTGCTTTTAACAATTTCGAATTTGTTTTGAATATATTTTTGTTGTGAAGCGTTTATAGATTTTCGTTATTTAGTTATTTTTTATTTATTCATTTATTTATTTTATTATTTATTTATTTTCACCTATTATTTAACAAAATTAAGTTGAACTCTACAATATTTCAAGCACATGTTATTTCAGATATATGCGTTTATTGATATCTTTATAGGTATGATTATGTGTTTATATGTTTATATGTTTATAAATACGTTTGTTTGTGGGTGTGTGTGTTGAATTTTAGAATATTCCATTTTCCTGATAAGGAAATTGCATAATATTGACACAGAAAATAATCACTTGATTTTACATATATCTGAAATTCCTTCAAATTTCAAAATAGTTATTCCTTCAAAATTCCATAAAGAAAAATTCGCAGAAATTAAAGTACGAATCACAATTCTATTAACAATAATTATTAATTTTAATTATTACATAAAGAAAATCTATATAAATAAATAAATAAAACTTGGAAAGAGAGCTTAGAATCTCACCTATATATGTTTTTTTCAATTAATTAAAGTTTATTTTTCTTTCCTATTAACAATCTTTCATCTAATAAGATATTTTTGTTTTCAAGTAATATTTTTTTTTAATTTTCTTCTAATAATAATAATGATTATTAATTTTAATTATTAAATAATGAAAATCTATATAAATGAATCAATAAAACTTGTCGAGAGAGCTCAGAATCTCACTATATATGTTTTTTTCTATTAATTAAAGTTTTTTTATTTCCTATTAACAATTTTCATCTCATCTAAAAAGATTTTTTTTTTTCAAGTAATATTTTTTTTTAATATTTTTATAATAAAAATTTTCTACTTTGCTTCCTAAAATATATGTTTCTTCTATTTAAGTTTCTATTTCTTTCCAATAAACAATATTTATCTTCTCATCTAATAAGATATTTATGTTTTCAATTAATATTTTTAAATTTTTTTTAATTTTTTTATTTTTTTTCTTATAATAATTTTTTTTTAAATATTTTTTAAATAAAAATTTTCTACTTTGCTTCCTAAAATATTTTTTTGCTTCTTCTTATATTTTCTGATAGAATATTTTTTTTATTTTCTTCTATTTAACTTTTCTCTTCCTTATCTTCCTTATCTTCCTTTCCTTCCTTATCTCTTCTTTTTCTCTTATTTTTAATATTTCCTTCTCTTTTCTTCTAATTAAATAATTTTACTTTTCTTCAATTTTGTTTTTCTTTTCTCTCCTAATAAAATAATATTTTTTTCTATTTTTCTAATGATTATTTTTTTCTCTAATATTTTTTCCATTTTTTCTAATAAATATTTTTAATTATTATTTTAATGAAGCTTTATTTTATTTTAAAACCTTGATTATGAAGCAAAAAATTATTGAAAACATCATCATAGCTGATATTGTAAATGGCAATTCAAAGTCATATATATATATATATATATATATATATATATATATATATATATATATATATATATATAATATATATATATATATATATATATATATACAATTAAAACCCACACAGGAAATTAAAAAAAAACTTGAGCCTGAAAGAGGAAGGACGGTTGTTCCTTCGAAAGCCTCGCTCTATTTTTTAAAAATTTGTGTTTTAATTTCCTGTGGGGTTTTAATTGTATTAAACAAAACACGGTTATAGTGTTCTTTTTGTCTATATATATATATGTATATATATATATATATATATATATATATATATATATATATATATATATATATATATATATATATATATATATATATATATATATATATGCGGCACCGTAGCTCAGTTGATCGAGCACTCGTGATAGCAATCGAGAGGTCCAGGGTTCGAGGCCTGGCCGGAGCGGGAAATGTGAGCGATTTCTCCTTGCGCATAGCTCCGAATGACTCAGTCGTTAGACGAGTACATCAGTGGAGTGCTTTTGCCACTGATGGGAATAATCTCCGGCATCCGCGATAGGCCTGGCCCAGCCAGCGGTATCCGCCGTGGGCCCTTGAAACCCAGGGATCTTCCTCGAAAGATCCCACTGACAGGACTTAGTCCTACCTGGGGGAAGGTGATTATTATATTATTATATATATATATATATATATATATATATATATATATATATATATATATATATATATATATATATATATATATATATATATATATATATATATATATATATATATATATATATATATATATATATATATATATATATATATATATATATATATATATATATATATATATATATATAATATATATATATATATATATATATATATATATATATATATATATATATATATATATATATATATATATATATATATATATATATATATATATATATATATATATATATATATATATATATATATATATATATATATATATATATATATATATATATATATATATATATATATATATATATATATATATATATATATAATATATATATATATATATATATATATATATATATATATATATATATATATATATATATATATATATATATTATATGTTTCTTAAAATAATAATTTTTCCTTTCCAAACTTTTTAATTTATGAAAACAAAAGTTTTAGCTTTTTTTTTTTTTTTTTTTTTTTTTAGTCAAGCAATTACTTCTTTTTTTTTAATTTATATATGTTTTATATATTTCTTTCTTTATTTATTTCTTTAGTTTTATATTTATTTAATATTTTATTACGTTTCTTGTCATATATTCCTTATTTTAAAAACTTCGCTTTTTATTAACTATTTAAATTCACAAATATTAACTAGATTTTTTCCTTTCATTTTATTAACTTTTTGCCTCAATTTAATAATAAAATACAAACTCTCAATTCTGTATCGTTAATTTACATTGTTCATAGTATTTATCTTTAATCTCAACACAAACAATATAGATACAAATGCATCAAGGACAGCTTATACAATACAGAAGAAGGAAATAAATTAAAACACTTTTTATTTAGAATATAAACAATACCAGAGATAAAACTATATAGTTTAAGGACACTTTCACAATACAAAAGTTAAACTGATCTCCACTTAAATGTAAACAAGATATAGATACAAATACATCAAGGACAACTAATGCAATACAGAAGAAAGAAAGAAATTAAAACATTTTTTATTTAGAATATAAACAATACCAGAGATAAAACTATATAGTTTAAGGACACTTTCACAATACAAAAGTTAAACTGATCTCCACTTAAATGTAAACAAGAGATAGATACAAATACATCAAGGACAGCTTATACAATACAGAAGAAAGAAAGAAATTAAAACATTGTTTATAGAGAATATAAACAATACCAGAGATAAAACTATATAGTTTAAGGACACTTTCTCAATACAAAAGTTAAATTGATCTCCACTTAAATGTAAATAAGATATAGATACAAATACATCAAGGACAGGTAATACAATTTAGGAGAAAGAAAGAAATTAAAACATTGTTTATGGAGAATATAAACAATACCAGAGATAAAACTATTTAGTTTAAGGACACTTTCTCAATACAAAAGTTAAATTGACCTATACTATACTTTTTACACAACTGTTAATTAAAATGATCCAAAATCCATTTTTTAACCACTAAAATTTAACTTATGTATCCTTAACATAAAGTATACAATTATAATTACATTTTTTTTTAATAAAATTTACGCAATTTATATTATTTAATAATAAAAACCTTATTACGAAGTTAATTCTTAGAACTTCTTATTCTAACTATATCAGTTTAACCAGATTTTAAGACAGTTTATCGAAATAAAACCGTTCCCTTGGAAACGATTTAATTATTTTAAATTTGTTTATTTTTAAATTAAAAAAAAAAAGTTTTTTTTTTTTTTTTTTTTTGAAAATTTCAATTTTTATTTTAATTGTAATTCCAATTTTATTTAAAGAATTCTTCTTTTTGATCGAATAGAAGAGTAATTCTAAAACGTTAATCAAAATTTTTTTCACAGCATAAAACAAAATACTATTTATAGTTTATAAAAACTTTATAAAAAGTCAGATAATCCTTAGTTTTATATTACC
>SEYY01004521.1:22500-27347 GCA_009176605.1 Armadillidium nasatum
ATTTATGATCAATCAAGTAAAGTAATTTTTTTAAAAAGATACAAAATTTTTTAACATTTTATACTTCAAATAAAGGCAATAAAAAGATTTATATTACTTAGTAATTTCAGTGCAAACTAATTATTCCGTATTTTTAAGATATTTGTCTATATATTGATATAGATCTTGTAATCTAGAATGTTGCAATTTGCAATAGTTAAAATATTTAAAAATATATATAGGTGTGTTTTACATTAGCAAATAACATTGAACTTTAAAAACTAATTACAGTTCGAATATTTTTTGTAACATTTCTATAAAATATTTAATTCCTTCAAAATTCCAGTACATTCATTTACAGAAATAACTCTAAGAAATATAACTTTGGTAATTAGAAACAAAAACTCTAAAAATGAAATTAGGAAAAATAAATATCAATATATCAATGGAAATTGGGGTGAGTACTCAGAAACTCTCCATTTAGTTTCTAAAGAAATAGGAAAAACAAATATTAATATATCAATGAAAATTAAAGAGATTGCCAGAAACACTACGCTTACAGCATCTTTTTTTAAACGATCTCTAATAATGAAATAGGAAAAACAAATAATGATTTCAAGAGAGTGAGTGGGCAGAAACATTACACACACAATATCTTTTTCTATAAAAAAAATTTCCAATTATGAAATGGGAAAAATAAATATTAATGCATCAATGGAACTTCAAGAATGAGTATTTAGAAACTCTCCCTATAACTTTTATTTTTATAAATTTCTGTAGGTTCTAAGGAAGGAGAATAAACCACACAGATCGAAGGCAGTTTAATTCTTTAACAAACAATGTACACATTTAATATAGTAACTCATATTAACACTACCACATGCAGAGCTTAAAATCTCAACATCTCAATTTACTACTAACAAATAATTATACAACAAGCTTCCCTTACCTCAAGATCAAAGCTGGCAATCTCTCATTTTCCCCGCCTTTCTACTCGACTTTCCAAAACTTTACACCACCTTCGTATGGTCCTCTTCGCGGTTTTTGTTTCAAGGCAAAACACTAAAAACTAACACCATTCTCTTGTGATCTTCTTCACGGCTCTCTTCCCGAACCCAAACATTAAAATAATTAACCATCACCAACTTGTGGTCTTCACGGCTCTCTTGCAGAGTCTCCTCAAATTATCGTGCTCCTTCCTTTTTCCACTCCCTTCTATCTTCTTCGCTGAATTTCTCTGAAACAAAATTTCTCAAACTGGACAGCTCTTTTCTTCAGCAGTTCTTTTCTTTTCTATTCATGCCTCCCCTGTTAATTTTTCTGCTCTAGCCGCTCTTCTTGCTCCTACCTTCTCTTGCACCTCTTCTTGTCCTTACTGCTCTTGCCCATTCTATCCTGAATAGCTTGTGCTGTTCATATTTATTATTTCCCTGATAGCTTGTAGTTTCTAAGGAAGGAGAATAAACCACACAGTTCAAAGGCGGTTTAATTATTTACCAAACTATGAAAACCATCTAATATATTAACTCATATTAATTCTACCACATGCTGAGCTAAATATCTCAACATCTTAATTTATGATTAATAAATAATTATACAACAGCTTCTTATTAAGAAATATTAAAAATAAATATTAATATATCATTGGAACTTAGAGAGAACACTTGGAAATTCTCCATATATCTTTTTCTCTAATAAAATTTCCCATTAGATTAAAATAATCATTAATTACAGTTCACCAACATCAAAGATAATATCATTTGCAATATTTTCATTCGTAATTTCCTAGAAAAAGATTCTCCTTATTCCAATTCCCAACACTTCAGCAAAAGATATCCCCCTACGAAAGATTCAAAAAATGATTTCTTACCCCCCAGGTTGCCTCGCTAAACAAAAAATTCTTTTATATGAATGAAGATCTTTTCGATTGATATTGATGTGAGTGACGTTATCAACGGTAATTATAACGATCTTCAATTTTCAACTTACAATCAAACAATAAATACAACCAATTTTGTAAAACTGGGTTTCAGCTCACCATCATTATAAAATACTTTACTGATAAATCATTAATTTATTCACTTGATTTTGACGAATGATTTTTAGATTTTAAATGAAAAGTTTCATTAGATTTTTTATTTCTTATTTTTCATTTTTTTTAATTTTCTATGTTTTATTTTGAATTTATTTCTTTTATTTTTAATTTAATTTATATATATATATATATATATATATATATATATATATATATATATATATATATATATATATATATATATATATATATATATATATATATATATATATATATATATATATATAGAACCGCCGGGCCCCGGCCCCGGCCCCGGCCCCGCCCGGCAAACCCCGCCATTTTACTGACCCCGGCCCCGGCCCCGGCCCGGCTAAAAATCAGGGAAAACCGGGTTGCCGGGGGGTTAAAATGCAAATTATATAAAAAAAATTTTTTATTTTTTTATTTTCAGCGATTCTGCTGAAACTTTCATATATAGATTTTTACCGGTAAGAAAAGTCCGTTTCAGCTTTTTTTTCCGAGTCTTTACGGTTAAAAAAATTTTTTTTTGTGGAAATTTTGCCCTTTTTCATAGAATGGTGGTGCCAAACCACTTTTATAATACTGAAGTTGGATATTTATCAAAATTATATGGCTACAAAAGCCTTTAATAGACTTTTTTCCAGATTATAGAAAAATGTTATAACCAAAAACTGACAACTATAGAAAAAAAGTTTTTTAACTAAAAAATCCACCTTTCAGACAAAATCTTTTTTTAAATACAACTATATATTTCTATTTTTGGTGTGTTAGAGGAGGGTGGGGCTACAAATTCCTCTATGTACTTTATTCGATAGATTCGTTTTTTTTGAGATATAGCCTTCAAAAGTCATTTTTGGCCAAATTTAAAAATTCAAAGTTTGAAGGCTATATCTCGATTCAAACAAATATATTTAATATGCACTAAATAAAATTGTTGCCCTTTCCTCTTCTAAAATATTACCAAATAAAAAAAAATAGTAGGTAGCATTTTTTTTTTTTAATATTTTTCTCAGAAGGGTACGATTTTTGCAAAAAAATTTCTAGACGTGAATAAATCTATTCCACCAATGAAGAAATTGGGCAAAGGTATTCAGTTAAATTTTTAGCTCATGTGGACATTGTTTGACCCAGTTATTCATTTTTTTCAACTTGGGCCAAATAATTTCAAACCGTTAAAAATCAAAAAATGCTCGAAATCACTCAGAACTTCGGAAAAAATTCACATATTGAAAATTTCAGCTCAATATTCAAATAAATAACAAAATTTAAACAAAAATGATAAGAAAAAATTTTCTTCTTTTTTCTGTTTCTTTTGACCGCTCCTTTTCTGCTAGTGAATGTTCGTCTTTGTGTTTTGTTTTTAATATCCAAAAGATTGGTGAAATTTTTTACTTGTGCACCCGAGTTCTCTTTAATTTTCTGACTCAGATTTAAATTAGCTATTCGATCCTACCTGAACATTGTAAAGATTCAATACTGCAGAAGCTGATCTTTGCCTATTGCTTAAAGATAACAAAAAATAATTTAAATAATGCAGCTAAATGAACAAGTTTGATACATACCAAATAAAATGAAATGTATAAACAGTTAAATTGATAATTATACTTACATTTTTCAATTTTACCTTGGGTCTTACCTAGGTAAACGTGTTAATCACTTTATGAATTAGAATAATTTTTTTTTTTTTTTTTGTACTTTTTTAAACTTTAAATATACAAACTGAATTTTCTGATTTTTTTTTGAGAAAATGCATAATTCATAATTTAAATGAATGTTGCTATTCTATCTTCCTTACAATTAATAAACCTTATCTAATTTTCTTACCTAAAATTTAGTGCTTTTGACCTCTTTTAAATTTTAGGAAACCCCGCCAAACCCCGCCCCGGCCCCGTCCAAATTTGGTGCCCCGGCCCCGGCCCTGCCCGCAAATTCCAGCCCCGGTCGGGCCTATATATATATATATATATTCATATATAATATATATATACTATATATAATATTATGTGTGTGTGTCATTGTGTGTGTTTTGCGTGTGTGTTTATGTTCGCGTGTGTTAGTATGTGTGTGCATGCATACAAGTATACAATATTTCATTTTCCTATTTAATCAGTTATTAAATTTTTTTTCCATAGAATTTTAATTAATTAAAATATTTATTTATATTTATTTTTTTATTTATTTATGATTATTTATAAAACTTTTTTACTTGCTGTAGTTTTATATAATAATTCCTTAATTAATAATATCGAAATACCTGTCTTAATATTGGTAAAAAAAAATAAATAAAGAAATATAAAAAAAAAATAAAAAAAATATAAATTTTTTTTTTTTCTTTTTTTTTTAGTAGATTTAATTAATCATAAATTCTATTATTACACAAAAATTATTTAAAGCTTTCATTCAAGAACAGGCGAGAAAAAGATCTATATTTTATGTTGAAATCAATTTTTCTCTTCATTTAAATTTAAAAAGATCCTATATATAGATTTAAATATTTTTTATATAGAAGGTTTCAAATTGATGTAAAGTAACTAAAACAGTATATCTAAAATAACTAAAAAAATAACTAAAAATAACTTATAATAACTTAAAACCATAAGCAAACTATTTAATAATGACTGATGATTTTAATTTACATGATATAGTAATAATAAAAATAATAATAATATAAATAATGATGATTATAATAATAATGATATCAATATTATAATAATAATAATTATAATAAAAATAATGGAAAAAATAATTATAAAAATAATAAATAATAATAATAATTAATTAAAAATGATAATAATAATAAAAAAACTAATAA
>SEYY01004523.1:0-25000 GCA_009176605.1 Armadillidium nasatum
TTTCCCAACTTCCTTTGACTTGTACACTTTTCAACGCCGTGTATCGGGTCACGTCGGCAATAGCGGTCCGAATCCGATTTCTTCCCAACTCCGGTGGATTGGTAGGCCTTGGGCCTTTACCGGTAATACTATATATATATATATATATATATATATATATATATATATATATATATATAATATAATATATATATATATATATATATATATATATTATATATATATATATATATATATATATATATATATATATATATATATATTACGACGAAAGAAATGAAAAATCGAATAAATAACAAAAAAATAATAAAACTAAAATTAAATATAAAATAAAGCCTTATTTTCACTTTTAAAGCTTCACATTATATTTCTTTCTTTCTTTCTCACCATCCATCCTGTTAGGATCACTCCTGTCAGGCGACGAGTCTCTGAAAGGCTCTCCAGGTTTCTCGATCCTCGTACAATCGCTGCTCCTCCACCTCCGCAAGCTCTCGACCCCTCCTCCGAATTGCCTCCGACACAGCGTCTATCCATCTCTTTCTAGGTCTTCCAACCGGTCTACTTCTCAGCGGTATATGGTTATAGAATATACTCGGAAGCCTCTCCTCATCCATTCTTTTCATGTGCCCGTACCATCGCAGTTGATTTCTCTCCACTACCGTCAGCATTGGCAGTTCTCCCAACTCTCTCCTTGTATTCTTACTCCTAACATTGTCTCTCTTCGTCACTCCCCTGATCAACCGCAGAACCTTCATCTCCGCCGCCTCCACTTTCGCCTTCTGATTCGTATTCAGGGACCAGCAGTCCGATCAGTATGTCAGAATAGGTCTTAATATGCTGCAATATATTGTAACCTTCACTTTTACTGGCACTGCTCTCTCTCTTAGGATGGGGTACAACATACCAACATTCCTAGTAAACTTATACATATATATATATATATATATTATATATATATATATATATATATAATATATATATATATAATATATATATATATATATATATATATATATATTATATATATATATATATATATATATAATATATATATATATATATATATATATATATATATATATATATATATATATATATATATATATATATATATATATATATATATATATATATATATATATATATATATATATATATATATATATATATATATATATATATATATATATATATATATATATATATATATATATATATATATATATATATATATATATATATATATATATATATATATATATATATATATATATATAATATATATATATATATATATATATATATATATATATATATATATATATATATATATATATATATATATTTATATATATATATATATATATATATATATATATATATATATATATATATATATATATATATATATATATATACATATATATATATATATATATATATATATATATATATATATATAATATATATAGATTAGTTACTATAGGAGTTTTAGATGTCTGAAAGTTTTCAATTACTTTTTTCATTGAAATCTTACATGACCATTTCGCTCTTTATTGAAAACATCGTTAATGCATTCAATCTCTTGTTGCACATGGTACAACATAAAAAAGTTTCCTTCTACAAGAAAAAAAACACAACCATTCTCACCATCGTATATAAAAAACTGTTTTAGTTTGTTTATATTCTTTATGAACTGTACTTAAAAAGGACAGACCTGGCAACTTTCAAATATTTTAAACATTTGAAACTAATCTCCAAGTTGCCAAAAAATAGCAGAAAGACAAACTAGCAACTTTATAAAAATTGCTATTGCAATTTGGCAGTTTTTTTTCGTAAGTTGCCACATCTATCTTATTATTTAAGAACTAATAATTTTGCCTAATTTAGGACTACGATTTTACAGCCCATATTTTATATAATTGCAATGCGTGAAAAAAAATATCGTACCCAAAAATTTGCAGTTGCAAAATGCATTTAATTCAAATTTTCTTTATTGATTTATACTTTTTATGTATTATGTTGTTAAAAAAATGAATTTAATTTACTTTTCTCTGACAAAAAATTCATATTTATATTAACATCCTACGCCTGGTATTTTTAATTTGGAGGGGCTGCAGTCCTGGAGCCCATAAAACGAGCCGCCACTGTATATAAATTATATTATTATATATATATATATTATATATATATATATATATATATATATATATATATATATATATATATATATAATATATATATATATATACAAAAGTTTTAAGGTAAATTTAATTTTTCTCAAATGTATTGAAAATTGTTAGGGTATATTTTACAGTTTTCAGAATTTGGCGCCTCAAAGACACTTGTGCCGGTAAATGTTAAGAAGTTGTCCAAATTTCTGATATATTCATACACCAATATATCAATATAATCTACATATATATTTTTTTACTTTTGAGGGTCAAAACTAGCTGAATAAACAAATGCAAAGTAAACTAGCATGTATCTATAGGGATGCAGCCCCTTACCCCTAACCAATAAGTGGTGATTATAATATTTATTTTTTAGTGATAGCAATATTAATATTATATAATCTATATAAATATATATCATTATTATTATATATATAATATATATAATTTATATATATTATATTGGATAAAAATATCATTACAAAATATGAAGTATTATTTTATATATTTCATATATATATATATATATATATATATATATATATATATATATATATATATATATATATATATATATATATATATATATATATATATATATATATATATATATATATATATATATATATATATATATATATATATATATATATATATATATATATATATATATATATATATAATATAATATATATATATATAATATATATATATATATATATATATATATATATATATATATATATATATATATATATATATATATATATATATATATATATATATATATATATATATATATATATATATATATATATATATATATATATATATATATATATATATATATATATATATATATATATATTATATATATTATATTTTATTTATATTAAGGTTAAGAAGTCTGACCTTCGATATATGGAAATATCGATATATCGAAACATCGATATATCAATGCAAATTTTTGGACATTTGTATTTTTTTTTTTTTTTTTTTTTTTTTTTTACACATCACCACCACTCACGGGCAAAGCCCTATTCAAGGAGGGGGTGTTAAAACATTTAGCATTCATTTCATTTATGCCTATTAATATTATTATTATTACTACTATTGTTATTATAATTTTAATTATTAATTTAGTATTATTATTTAGTTTTCTAGCGTACTTAGTTCGACTTATGCACAACTTAGTGCGCAGCGACCTACGTTACCGTGTGATAAAGGCCTAACCGATAGATTAGAGTGACCATCCGTCCCGATCTTTTAAGCCGTGTCCTGATTTTTTAAGAGGGTTATTCGGGACGGACATTTGTTCCCATTTTTAGATTTGGCAAAAATTATTTATTTAGCCAGCGTGGGAGCAGAAGAAAGCAGTAACAAACCGCCATACAGGTGACTCATCATCTTTTCTTCCTCTGCCATTTTACTTTTGTTTTGACTTGAATTGTACCAATATCACCACGGCATTTATTTGGTTCGGACTAATGTTTTGGTGATTGTGAGTGAAGTAAATTAATCAGATTCCTGTGAACTATGTTATTGTTTCGTTTTGAGATGGATTCATTTTGTTGAGATCAAGAAATGGAATGTCTTCAAAAAAGTATGTGTTCTTTTAATGAGGAACTCTAAAAAGAATTTCCTTTTAATAAAACCACTATCTCAGATTCAGACGTTCGATGTAATCCATATGCTTCAAGTTTTAATATTGGCCATGAAGGACGATCTAATATTAAGCTCCATATAAGTACTGAAAAACAAAAAAGAGCAGTAGCTTTTGCTGTTTCAAGTTCGTCATTGACGTCATTTTTTAAAACTAAAGAAGCTCCCAAAAAGAAATTACAGGTGGCTGCTGTTAAAGGCGCATATGCTTATCATAGTCCATCACAACCAATCTTTTTGATCAATGGATTGTACTTCAAAATTTATTCAGATCTCACTATAACAAAGGTTTTCTTGCGTCAGAACTAAGGAAGAAGCTATTGTTACAAATGTTTTAGCGCCTCATACTGTTTCTGAGGTTAAGACTGAAGTACAAAAGGCTAATTTCATATCAGTAATGAAATATTAAAGATAAAAAAAATATTCCCAGTCCTTCTGAGGTATGTTGATGCTACCCAAGGAGTACAAGTGAAACTGGGAATTAAAGTCTTTGCCTGGAGAAAGCTCTGATGTAATAAGCGCATTTCTCGCTGAAAGTTTAGAAAGCATTGACGCCAAAGAAAAAACAGTTGCACTTTGTGCTGACAATACCAATTGTAATTTTAGTGGAATCAACAGAAAAGGAACAAATAATATTTTTTTGCAAAGTTGACAAACTATTTTGGTCACGAATTATTAGGAGTCAGCTGCACAGCACACATAGTGCACAATGCAATTCGAACAACTTCTGAAGTTCTTCCAGTGGAAGCTGAAACTGTTGCTTCAAAAATCTACAGCTATTTCCATGTTTACACGGTTCGTGTAAAAATTCTTAGGGAGCTGTGATAGTGTAGACATGGACTATCAAAAGATCCTGAGATATGGTAAAACTCAATGGTTAGCTCTTCTTCCCCCAATTAAGAGAATTATACAAATGTTTGAACCCTTGAAGTTAGAGTTCAGCGCCCATTGCTACGCTTCGGAAGGATCTTAGGCAAAACCCGCCGCTCGCTAGAGGGAAGGCTGGAGCGTAGCCGAATCCTGAACCTAGTACGAGTAGCGCCTAGAGCAGGTTTTCCCCTAAGATAGATTTCGGCTACAGCTGTATTTTAAGATCAAGGAAAAATGCCCTACAGTTATTAAATCGAATTTTGGGAATCCTCTATTTGAGATTTGATTGTGGTTTATTCATGGTCAAGCACCAACTTTTAAAGATTCGGTCAAGCTGATTGAAGGTTAGAATGTTAGCGTTTTTCATGTTATAGAACAATTTAGTGAACTAAGAATAAGTTTGAAGCCAAAGATTGATAACCTTTTGCCTTTATCATTGAAAAATTTGGTTTCAAAATTGAGTGAGAAGGACATATCACAAAAGAGGAAGTAAGCAACTTTTGTTCAACAACCAAGCAGTTATACCAGATTGCTCTGGAATATTTGGAGAAATTGTCTGCTCCAATTGACGAGTTGCTGACATGCAGTTGGATGGTTCTGAAGGAAATTCCTACTTGAGAAAACATTGAAAAAACTCAAAAAATCATAAATAGAATACTTCTCTCTGTTGAAATAAGTGAAAACGAACTCTACGATGAGTATGTATATGTAAAGCAGTATGTAAAATGAAGAAAAGTTGACTAAATAGAGGGAAATGAAAACTTTAACTTGAAACAAGTGGGTTGAGATCTTCACTCATTTTAGTAAAAATAATGTTCCAAGCTTAAGTAAGTTAAAAGTTCGTCGAATTTTTGCTCTGTTTGCCTGGCACCAATGTTCCAACAGAACGAGTATTTTCATTGATGAACGATCTGTGGTAATCAGTTATCGCTTGACACTTTGCAATCCATTATGATAGCAAAAGTTAACATCAGCAAATCTTACGAAGAGTTTTACAAATTGTTGTTTTCCAACAGCGACTTGTTTCAAAAAAAAAAAAAATCAATTCTTTTCAGAAGTATCTGCAGTATCATTCCTAAAGTATGTCACTTGTAAAATAGTATTTTATCCAACTTTTGTTTAAATTAAAGATTGCCAAAAATAATTATTTTTAACATAACCCTTAAAACCCTTACAGGCAGGGTATTTGGGAGAGTGGGGGGCAATGTTCAGAAGAGTCCCGAATTTTGGACAGAAAAATATGGTCACCTTACGATAGATGCAACGTTGCTGTGAGATTCAGGCCTCTACCATATTACACCATATATATATATATATATATATATATATATATATATATATATATATATATATATATATATATATATATATATATATATATATTATTAATTATATATATATATATAATATATAATATATATATATATATATGCGGGTAAAATAAAAATAATATTAGGGAAAGCGTATTTATTATTAAGTCCAATATTAGTGAAGCATATATATATATCATATATTATATATATATATATATATCTATATATATATATATATATATATATATATATATATATATATATATATATATATATATATATATATATATATATATATATATATATATATATATATATATATATATATATATATATATATATATATATATATATATATGCGGGGTAGTGTAGTGTTTTTATAGTAGTATCGTACACCGCATTTATAAGAAAAATATTACCTTGTCGTAATGGAAGTTTACTTAAGGTTTTTATATAAATATTACCCTCCTTATCGTTAACTTAATTATAATTTAATCTTAAGGAGATTCAGAAGATTTATTTTCCAGGTTTATTAATATACTGCTTAAAATAAATAATACAAGAACGTCAGTATGATAGTATAGTATATATATATATATATATATCAAAGCCAAATCAAGAAATGAAATCGATCAAAGTAATCAATAAAGTAATATCGTAATACCAAAGAATATTAAAAAAAGTTTAAAAATTAAAAAAAATCAAAAATAAAAGTTTAAAATATAAAAAATTTAAAGACAATGAAAATATAAAAAATAAAAAAAAAAAAAATAAAGAAAATAAAAAATAAAAGCTCTCAGCTGTAAAAATAAAGAAATAAAAAAATGCAATTAGATTTCAAATCAAAAAGATTTCATATAAGATAAGATTACACATATAAATAAATAATAAAGCATTTATATATATATTTAAATTTCATTATTCATCAGTAATAATTTTTACACTTTATATAATAAAATTACTTACTATTTTTCAGTATAAGTTTTATATGTACATTGTTACTTCACGTAAAGTTTTTGTTTTGTTACTTCATATTAACATTATAAATTATTATTTTCTGTAAATAAAATAATTTAAGAATTCACAATAATAAATATATATATATATATATATATATATATATATATATATATATATATATATATATATATATATATATATATATATATATATATATATATATATATATATATATATATAATATATTATATATGTATAAAAAAAAAAAACAAGTATCTTTGAATCAACGACAAACGATCTTCTCACATCTAATAAAATTTTAAGACTGACAGCTCTCTTCTGAAATTCTTATTATACAATATCGTTTGTAGTTGATGTTCCAATAATAAAATTGTTTTTCTAAAAAGATTTTTATTTTTTTTTCTAATACAGAATTTAAGTCTGTATAAAAGCCTCTTTGTAAAATTCAAAATAATCTGATAACTACCAAACTCGTTGATTGCAAATTCCAATCAGAATTCCAAAGAAAACTTGTAGAGAATGGATTTTTCTCAAAACAAAAAAAAATTATTTCTTTAAATGATTGAATACTAAGTTATAAATTAAAATATCTTTACTTGAATAATGAATGACATTATATTTCTAGACAAAAGAAATATGTTAGTTAACATCATGCAATGTCAATAAAAAAAAAGAAATTAATCAATATACTACTGAGAATAAGAAATAGTCAAATCACCATGCGAAATAATAAAAGAAATGAAAAAGTCTAGTCACCTTTTTAAAGTAATTAGAAAAGTGAAAAAGAACATTTATACTTTTCTATAAAAAAAAAATTTCTACATCATACAAGTAAGCATATGTAAGAAAATGTTTATTCCTGTTTCAATATCGTCAAAAAAAATAAAAAAATAAATTTCAGTTTTACGACTGAAAGAAAAGTGGATTTATTTAAAATGACTTCTTAACCTTCTAGGAGAATTATTTTGTACATTTTGCGTTCTTTTCGTTTGACTTCTCAATTTCATAGGAAATGTATTTTGTGAATGTTTATACAATGGGTATGGTCTGTATGAAGGATCTGTTTGTCTGTTATCTTTTAATATTGGAGAAGGAGAAGAATTTGGAGATACATTATTATTTCTTAAAGGAGAAATATGAGGACTTATAATTTGTGACATATTAGGAAAGTTATTTGGAAGAGAATCAAATTGTGAAGATTGTTTAAAGTTTTGTGTATGATGATGTGTATGCTGAGAATGAGAATCAAAATTTGAAGAAGTTTGAGGATAGGAATGGTTTTGTGAACGTTGAAAAGTCTGTTGAGAGTGAGGAAGAACTTTAGGAGAAGTTTGAGAATGATAAGAATTCTGAAAAGTTTGAGGGTGATTAGAATGATTTTGAAAAGTTTTATTATAAGAATAAGAATCTGGTAAAATTTGTGGATGTTGAGAAAATTTCTTTGAATGTTGAAATTTAAAATTTTGTTTTTGTGGATGGTAAAAGTTTTTGGAAGATCTAAATTTAGAATTTAGTTTTGTTGTATTTTCTTTTCTAGAAAATGCTTGTGAAGAAGTATGTAAATACTGATTATGGTCTCCCAATAAATTTCGATTATCTCCTCTAAAACAAGAACGATTATTATTTACTTTATCTGAAGAAGAATCAATTTTAAAATGAACTTTCTTATTAGAGTTATTTGCAGAATTTTGTATATTTGGTAAAGGATATGATTTTAAGCAAGATTTTAATTTATTTTCTTCAGAGCATAATTTTGGGTAAGGTACAATTTTAAAGTTATCTATGTGGATAACAAACTGTTTATTTGTTTCTAAGCATTGTAATAAGTATTTGCCAAAATTCAAAACATTAACTACTAAATATGGACCCTTCCATCTACTCGCTAATTTCGGAGATTGATGAGGAGGTTTAATTGAAAGTATATATACTCTGTCACCGACACATGCTTTACGAATTGGTGCATTTTTGTGTTGTCTGTTTGCAATGTTTGCAGTTTCTGTCTGCAATTTATCACGACTAAGTTCTCGGATAGCCGAAGCTCTTTCATACATTTCAGCAGTATAATCATGTAAAAATTCTTTATTTGCATTCTGTGATTTTGTTTCAATAAAAGGAGAAGTATAATCTGGAAGATTGTAAGGCAATCTTTTAATGTAATAATGTAAAAGAAAATGAGGTGTGTTTCCTATAGAAGTGTTATAAGAAGAATTTAAAGCTATTTGACAAAAAGGTAAGAATTTACCCCAATCATCATGATTATTATTCACATAATGTCTTAAATAATTCTCAATATTCTTATTTTCGCGCTCAACGATACTATTACTAATAGGATGATAAATAGAAATATTAACATTTTTAATTCTCCAAAGTTTACATAACTCTTTGAAAAATTCAGATTTAAACTCACCTCCGTTATCTGTAATCATAATATTAGGTGTAGAATGACGCATAATCACTCTTTCTAAAAGAGCTTTTGCCACCTCTTTTCCATCTCTTGTAGGAACAGGGCAAATTTCAGTGTACCTAGTTAATGAGTCTTTAAAGACAAGAATGTAACGACTATTTGTAGACTTGCACTTAGGAAAGGGACCAAGAGTATCCAAATGAAGTCTAGAGTACGGCTGGAAAGGTAAGGGATATGTGCTTATACCTATAGGATGTGGTTTGTTTCCTTTTACTTCTAAACATGAAGTACATTCTTTACAAAATATTTCACAAAGCTTTGAAAGATTAGGAAAAGTGTAAAGTTCGCGAACACGTTTCATAGTTCGAAAACTACCTGGATGTCCACTACCAAGAGCGCTGTGTGAAATGTATATGACTGAATATATCATTGAGTCAGGAACTTCTAATAAATATCTGTTGTCAGCAGTGACATAGTAAAGTAAACCGTTAATAATTGTATGTGGTAAACCTAATCTGTTACTTGGCAAATTTTCAAACCATTTTATTAAAGGAGAAAGTCTAGGACAGGAACGTTGTTCTTTATAAAAATTATCTTTGGTTAGATCAAAAATAGAAGTATTTAAAGATGATACACTCAATATAGAATGAGTAACATCAGGTGCAGGATTCCTTGATAAGTAATCTGGAACGACATTTAATTTTCCTTTTTGTAAATAAATTCAGGGTTGAAAAGATTGTATTTTTAAGTTCCATCTTTCAAGACGACCAGTCAATTGACGATGCCTAAACAAATGAATGAGTGGGCTATGATCAGTATATAAGAAAATTTTATAACCCCAGATAATAGTTCTAAATTTAGAAAGAGCATGTATTACAGCTAAAGCTTCTTTTTCTGTAGTAGAATAGTTTCTTTCCGCCTTAGTTAAAAGACGAGAAGTAAAAGCAAGTGGCTTTTCTAACTCATTAGAATCCAATTGAGGCTAGAACTCCACCAACGCCAAAATCAGAAGCATCTACGCTTAAAATAAAAGGTTTAGAATAGTCTGGAAAGGAAAGAGTAGGATCAAGTAGTAATTGTTTCTTAAGAGCATCATATGCAATTTGCTGTTCTAGATTCCATTGAAAAGAAGTGTTTTTCTTAAGTAGTTGAGTAAGTGGATGAGCTATGTGACTGTAATTAGGAATTAGATGCCTAAAATAATTAAAGAAACCTAATACTGAGCGAATTTCTGAAACATTAGTGGGTATTTTAAAACCTTTGAGTGCTTGTAATTTATTTGGATCTGGACTCAAACCTTTATCACTAATTTTAAAACCAAGGTATGTAACACTAGTTTTAAAAAATTCACATTTTTCAAGTTTAATACGTAAATTTGCTTTTCTTAAAGCTTTGAAAATCTTCGAAAGACTATTATAATGTTCATCTATATTCTTACTAAAAATTAAACAATCATCTATAAATAATAAGCAGTGTACTCCAAGTAAACCTGAAAGTGCCATTTCCATTGCCCTACTAAAAACTGAAGGACTATTAGTTGTACCCTGAGGCATGCGAACAGGTTCAAAGTGACCTCTAGCAGTAGAAAAAGCCAATAAACCTCGACTTTCTTTGTCAACAACAATATGAGTAAATCCTGAAAGTAAGTCTATAGTACTAAAAATTTTTGCATTTCCTATAAGAGAAAGATTCTCACTTATATTAGGTAAAGGAAATCTATCTGGGACAGTAAGACTGTTGAGCTTTCTATAGTCGATTACCGTTCTATACTTAGTACTATTTTTCTTAGGAATAACAAGAATAGGGGAAGAAGAAGGAGAATTACTTGGAACTATATAACCCTTTTTCAAATTATCATCGACCCAATCATCAATGGCTTGTAAGTACTTGTGAGGGTGTCTGTAAGGAGCTGTATACACATAATCTGGACTTCCTTCTTTCAGTTTAACTTTAAAAGTTACTAACTCACATCTTCCGACTGGATCGTCTTCGAAAGAAATTATATCTCTGTTTTTGACAAGGAAATCTAGCATTTCAGATAATTGTTCTGGTTTTTGCAAAACGTAAGTATTATCTGTTTTTGTAGAATTTGAAAGCAGTATTTTTTTGAATATTTTTCTGATTTCTTCATCAGAAAGATCAGAAGAATAAGTGGTAGCAGCATTTACAGAAGAAGAATCATTAAAATTTCTATCATTCTCTGTAATTTCTATTGGAGAAGCAGTGGTTAAGAAAGAATGTGGATCTAAATTTACAGAATTTGTTCCTAAGTTAATACACTCTAAAAGAATATTACCATTAGTACAGTTACTTAAAGTCGAACCTATGAAAATTTGACTATTGCTACGAAGATCATTTCTATTTTGTGTGACAAGTGAGATATTTTCTGGTGGATATGTTTGTATATCAGATTCTACTTTAACATTTAAAATGTACTTAGAATTTGGCAATAAAACAGTTTTCTCTTTTGTAAAAACTTTGTATTCAATTTTATCATCTAAAACAAGATTTTTAGGATATAAAATAGGATTAGTATTATAAAAACTTTCATGAAATGAAGAGTTGTTCACGTTTTGTGATCTGTTTTCAAAAGAAGAATTATTAGTTAGTGAAGTAAATTTGTCAAAGCGTGTTTTTAATTCTTGTAATTCGTTTTGAAAAGATTCTATTTTAGCATTTGGAAAATATTCAGAACATTCTGTAATCTGAGATTTGTTCTTTGTAATAGAATTTATGTCTTTTGGGATATAAGCTGGTTGATTAAGCATTTGTTTTTGTTTTTGTGGTTGTGTGTGTGTCTTCTGTATTTGTGGAGCATTTTCAGAAGAATTAAAGTGATTGTTTGTTATTGGCAGTAATGGTAAAGGTTTCAGTTCACCTTCAACTTTTAAGTAAGCAGTTTGTGCATGATAATCTAAGATTAAAGGAATTCTAGTGAGTATATCACATCCAATGAGGACTTCTTTAGGATAAGTACAGCAACTATCCTCTACAACTATAAAATCACAAATGAAAGGAATATTATGTATGATTAATTTTAAAGTAGTTTTTCCATAAACTAAAAGTTTATTGCCTGAGATAGATTTGAGAACAATATTTGTTTTTCTAAGGACTGGAGCATCATTAGAATTAGAAAAAGTACATAGTTTTGTAAATAAAGATAGCTTTAATAAACTTTTCATACTACCTGTGTCTATAAAATTAGTACTTGAATGTGTATATGAGTGATTGTGAGTAATAGCAGTAGGTATGCCAAATAAATTATTCAAAGTTTTATGTGGTTTGCTATTAATAGCTTCGTAAGCAAGTTTAGAGTTTCTTGTTGAAGAATCATTGCAATAAAGTGAAGTGTTTGCATCTGTATTATTGCAATAAAGTGAAGTGTTTGCATCTGTATATGAACTATTAGAATTGCAAGTAATATAATCTAATTCATCTACATCGGATTCGTAATCTACTTCAATGTAGTGAGAAAAATGTTCAGTATTGACTGAAGTGTGCTTATGTGATTCTGATTCTAAAGAATCATTATTGTTAAAATAGCATGGAGATTGTGGTCTCGGAATATTGTGCTTCAAAGAAAAATCATCATTATTATAATTAGAAGTGTTTTCATTAAAATATTCAGTAGGTTGCATGTTATGTGTAAAATTGTTTTCTTGTACACAGTGTACTTGTTGTCTATTACTAAAAGAATTGTTTTGTTTTTGAAAAGCATTTTTGTTTTGAAAAGCATTATTTCTAGTATTATGAATTATAGTGCATTGGCTGTTGTTGAGATTGGTTATAATTATTATTAAAATTACGATTTCTAGACATATTTCTGCTTCGTCTGTCATCGTATTGGTTAGGTAAGTTTTGATTAGTATACCTTTGTGAAACATTTCTATTTGGAGAAAGAAACTTTATTCTTTGCAAGCTTTGTGGAGATAAGTGATTCCATGTTGTGTTTAAGCATTGGGGAAAAGAACCTCTGAGATGATAATCTTTGCAAAGTGAACAAAAGGGACTATAAGTACATTCACTAGTATCATGACACCATCTCTCGCATCTTAAACATTTAGGAGTTGTTTCTGGATTTATAAATTGCTGAACATTAGTTCTATTCTTACTTCTATCTAAATTACTTACAAAGTTAGCTTGAGAATTTATATTATTTTGGTTTTCTCTCCTATTGTATGATTGAATATTTGAAACAGAGTTTTCTCTTAGTGTTTTATTTACATTTGCAGTATTATTTTTAAATGGCATATTGAGCTCATTTGCAGTTTTAGCCATGTATCTTCTAACTTGTTCAGGGTAAGATAAATCAGCCTCAAAATATTCCACCATTTTATTTTTGTACTCATTTGGTACACAACTGTAAATGGTTCCAAAAATCATTAATTTCCTCATCATTGGTGAAAAGGAAGCATTGAAATAAGTCATAGCATTCTTCTCAAAATTATTTAAAGAAGCTTGAATTTGAGAAGCAAAGACTTGGAAAACAGTATCTTTTTTCCAATTTAAGTTTTTGAATTGAGAGAAACATTTCAAAACATGACTCTGTAGTCAAAGGGCTTAGTATATTTAGCAAATTATTTGAAAATTCTACCCAAGTTTGTGCATTTTTAAGATCTACAGATGAATCTATAATGAATCTTGCACTTCCATTAGGCTCTAAAAATCTTGGATAAGTGGCAAGTTTTTCTGCATCCGTAAAAATATGTTCATCTCTAAAAAGATCGTTTAGTAAAGAAACCCATAACTCTGGCCTAATGCCGGTCCAAACATTTCCTCTATACCCTTCTAATAAAGGAATATTAGGTCTGTGATAAAATAATCTTTCTATATTAATACCTGTCGGTCTATGAACATTATTTGTAAAATCATTTGCATCATTTGCATGCATAGTAGAAGCATCAGAAGTATTAAAATTAGCAGTAGTATGAGCATTAGTTTTAGGTCTAGTGCCTGTATATGAAGTATTTGTATTTGTACCAGAAGTAGCATTAATAGTAGTAGTAGTAGTAGTAGTAGTAGTAGTACTATCAATAGTAGAAGAAATAGTAGTATTAGTTTGATTAAAATATGCAATAGTTTGGTTTGTAGGATTATTCCCTGTCTAAACGTATATCATCATTCATTTTTGAAATGCAAGTAAAAATATATATAAAAATTAATAAAAAATGAAAAATAATTAATTTCTTTTATTAAGTTTTACCCTTTGAATTCCATTTTCTATTTTCAGTTCTCTTTGATTCTGTCTTCTGTTTGGATTAACAATCATCAACACATACTAATCTACTGAAAATAATAAATATGTTAATCAAAGTAATAATAATAATAATAATAAAATAATAATATATAATATATATATATATATATATATATATATATATATATATATATATATATATATATATATATATATATATATATATATATATAAAAATTTTTTTTTTTTTTTTTTTTTTTTTTTTTTTTTTTTCTGCTTTATTGTTTCTTATTAGTTTGTATGTTAGTTAGTAGCAAAAAAAATATTTTAAATTGTAAATAGTAAAAAAAATATTTATTTTATTTTTAGAAATTACTATTATTAGTAAAAGTATTAAATATTTTAAAGTATTTAAAGTATTTAAAGTATTTAAAGTATTAGTTATGATTTATTAATTTGTAAAGTTTCTTAAGAATAATAATAATAATAATAATAAAATTATATTTTATTATTTTGATACGTAGTAATTAGTTTCCTGTATGTTTTCTTTCTTCGTTTTGTATGTGGCTGCTTTGTTTTCTTAGTTTCTTCTTCTAATAGAGATTTCCTCAGGAATAAAGTTTTTTCAAAGAGTGCAGTTTCGTTTCTTCAAAGAGTAAAATTCGTCTTGAATGAAAGTTTTTGTATGAGAGTTCGTTGAAAGAGAGCTTTTTTTTTTTTTTTTTTTTTTTCAATTGTCTTTATATAGTGATTTTGGTATTTTTGGCTTTATAAATAGTATTTTGAAGTTCAAAAATAATATAGTAGCTTTCTTTTATATAAGAAAAATATTTATTCAAATGCTTCAAATATTTTCAAATATTTCGCATTAAAAAAATTCAAAATGGATTCCTACGGGGAATACAAAAGTGTTTCGAAAGCGTATTTTGCATAAATTATGCGTAGGCTATAAAATGCAAATTGTTTGTGGCTGTGACGTAAGCAACTACGGGAGATACAAAAGTGTTTAAAAGTAGATCACGTGATAAAAGGACGCTACTTAGTTAGGCTTGTAAAAGACTTAGGCGAGTGGATTGTGGGATTGTGAGCTTGTGGGCGCTTACAATTATGACGTCATCAAGCAAAAGAATGTATGATTTTTATAAATCGTAGGCTTTATATATATATATAAAATTATATAAAAGTAGTGCGTAAAAGAATGCTTAAAAGTAGTTTGCAGTATTAAGGCATATATAAGTAAGCAGTACAAATAAATGTGTAGAAGTAGTTCGTAGTATTTAAGCAGTATATAGCAGTATATAAAAGTAGTATGTAAGTAAGGTCGCCGTAAAATTGCAGTAAAGTATGTATGAAGTAACGTATTTTAACGTATGAAGCAACGTATGTGAAGTAACGTATAAAGTAACGTATAAAGTAACGTATGAAGTAACGTATGAAGTAACGTATGAAGTAACGTATGAAGTATTTAAAAAGTATCCTGGCAAGGTAAAGCCAATTTATGCGGGGTAGTGTATAGATTTTTATAGTAGTATCGTACACCGCATTTATAAGAAAATATTACCTTGTCGTAATGGAAGTTTACTTAAGGTTTTTATATAAATATTACCCTCCTTATCGTTAACTTAATTATATTTAATCTTAAGGAGATTCAGAAGATTTATTTTCCAGGTTTATTAATATACTGCTTAAAATAAATAATACAAGAACGTCAGTATGATAGTATAGTGTATATATATATATCAAAGCCAAATCAAGTAATGAAATCGATCAAAGTAATCAATCAAAGTAATATTGAAAGAAAGAAAAATAAAAAGTTAAAATACCAAAATTTAAAAAGACAATGAAAACATAAAGATTTAAAGACAATGAAATATAAAAAGCTCTCAGCTGTAAAAATAAAGAAATAAAAAAATTGCAATTAGATTTCAAATCAAAAAGATTTCATATAAGATAAGATTACACATATAAATAAATAATAAAGCATTTATATATATATTTAAATTTCATTATTCATCAGTAATAATTTTTACACTTTATATAATAAAATTACTTACTATATTTTCAGTATAAGTTTTATATGTATATTGTTACTTCACGTAAAGTTTTGTTTTGTTTTGTTACTTCATATTAACATTATAAATTATTATTTTCTGTAAAAAAAAAAAAAAAAAAATAAAAAAATAATATAATATATATATATATATATATATATATATATATATATATATATATATATATATATATATATATATATATATATATATATATATATATATATATATATAGAATATATATATACATATATATAATAATAATATTTATATGTATATAAAAAAAACAAGTATCTTTGAATCAACGACAAACGATCTTCTCACATCTAATAAAATTTTAAGACTGACAGCTCTCTTCTGAAATTCTTATTATACAATATCGTTTGTAGTTGATGTTCCAATAATAAAATTGTTTTTCTAAAAAGATTTTTATTTTTATTTTTAATACAGAATTTAAGTCTGTATATATATATATATATATATATATATATATATATATATATATATATATATATATATATATATATATATATATATATATATATATATATATATATATATATATATATATATATATATATATATATATATATATATATATATATATATATATATATATATATATATATATATATATATATATATATATATATATATATATATATATATATATATATATATATATATATATTATTTCACCTCTGATAGGGATAGGAGAGAAGCTTAATAAAATTCCACCAGAGTTAGGGGTAAAGTAGGGAACCTGGTCAAATTAATAGCCGACATTA
Organism: Armadillidium nasatum; assembly: GCA_009176605.1. Classification (NCBI taxonomy): domain Eukaryota; kingdom Metazoa; phylum Arthropoda; class Malacostraca; order Isopoda; family Armadillidiidae; genus Armadillidium; species Armadillidium nasatum. The sequence goes on from SEYY01004523.1 coordinate 17,441, forward strand.
CCTGATTCATGGCTTTTGAATGTGCATAATTCATAGGAAGGTGGGAATAGATGAAGGAAGAGCGTTCCAGACATTACCAGTTGAGTACATGTAAGATTGAACATAGCGGTTAAGTGGAGTTAGAGATTTGGATAAAGAAAGGATGAGACTGTGTAGAAATTCGCAGTTACTCCAATTATACAAGGGACTCATCCGCCATTGTATAGAGTATTGCTCTCAGATCTGGTGTGGCTCGGGTTTCACCTGTCATTTGGATAGAATTGAGTCAAAGGCTAAGACATAACCTGTTCAGCTTTTCTGATTCAGTTAACGCTTTATCTTTGTGATGTGACGTTGGTGCCTTGTCTCTTTTCTATAGGAACTACAGCTGCAAATGCTCAAGGGAGCTGTCCAATCGTATACCTCCCCCTTTACAACGTCCTCGTAACACTAGCGGTGCATTATCTGCACATAAATTTTGGGTAGAAATAGACAATTCCAAGCTTGTCCGCTGTGGTGCCTCCTTTCCAGCCATCTCTGTTCTGTGGAACTCTCCCATTTACAAATAAAAATAATTTCTTCTCAATACGACATTATATTTAATTAAATAATAAATTCTTTAAATTTTATTTTAATAGTAAATAAAGTTTAATTTTAATTTTTCAAAAATTCAATCGAATTAAATAAATAATAAGTGGGTATAATTCAAAATTTTATACTTTGTGCCGGTTTTAAAAATGTATATACCCGTATTGTCATGTAAATTTTTTTTTTAAAATGTTTAATTAATTTAAATTTTGACGAAACAATTTTTAAACCTTAAAGCAATTTTTAGTCGTCAAAAAGGTGAGATCTGCCATATTCGGGCACGTTATGAGGCTTATCGATACTTTTTCCGTCAGTAACATCCATTTGCCATTTCTTTTCACAGAATTTTGAGAGGTGAATTTTTTGTTTATTTAAAAATATTTTCTTCTTAATTCCTGTGGAGATAATATAATTAATAAATATCATTTTGAGAAGAGTTGTATAAAAATTGGCAAAATAAAAATTTGTTCCTCCATTGTACTTTTGACAGGAATTACTATAGGTTTCAAGATAAAGATGTATCTGCCGAAAACAACAGATACAGTCCTATCAACAGATATCCTTTTTTTTTTAATGCTACCCTACCAATCCGTTTTAGGATACCCTATGTATTGAAAATTATGAACAGAAGTCTGATTTCCTTTCTTTTTTTAAAATAAATAGTTACCCATTTTCATAAAATTTTTATTAAAAATTAAATATTAATTTAATTTTTAATAACATTTTTTAGATTTCAATTTCTATTTAAAAGTAAATTATATATATTAAATATTTAAATTTCAAATTTTAAAATTTGACTAGTTTAAGAATTGCCAGGAAATGTTAAGGAGACTTTATCATAAACTTCATTAAAAAATATTTCTGGGTGATAAAACCCTAAACTAAATTACGCATTTTATTCTTAATAATTGTATTTTTTATGTCGTAATTTACCTGGCAAACTGTAGTATTTGATGATTTAAAAGTACAATAAACACAGAAGAATAATTACGAACTAATCAAAAACATTCGATAGTTTGAAATTTTTTATTTATTTATCCGTTAATTTAAGAAATATATTAATAAATGAATTAATTACAGTCTGCTACGTGTACCCAATGGCATATTAATATATAGAAAAAAAATTAAAAACTATAATTTTTAATTTTTAAAGGAAATTAATTGCTACCCTAATTTAAATTAAAATTACTTATATATATATATATATATATATATATATATATATATATATATATATATATATATATATATATATATATATATATATATATATATATATATATATATATATATATATATATATCAGAAATTAGTTGCTCCAAAGCCACCTTCCATGCGTTAATTCAAACTGAAAGAAGTAATGAAGAGAGTAGTCATTGGATAGGAGTGGATAGGTGATGAAGTAATAGAGAGAAAGTCTTTAATGAAAAACAGGAAAAGGTGATATATATATATATATATATATATATATATATATATATATATATATATATATATATATATATATATATATATATATATATATATATATATATATATATATATATATATATATATATATATATATATATATATATATATATATATATATATATATATATATATATATATATATATATATATATATATATATATATAGTAACAACAGTTACTAGACGCAAAGAGGGTTGCCTTGGGGCAGAGAGAACATGGTTGTTTTCAATGCCACCAAAACTCAATTCTTCAATCTCTTTACTCTACACAATCTTTCCCACAACTATGATATCTTCTTCGAAAACACTCAGCTCAGACCTTCATCTGTTTTTAATATTCTTGGTGTTTCTTTTTCTCGTGATCTTTCTTGGAAAGATCACATTATTTCTCTTTCTAAGCAAGCTTCTAAGAGGTTGGGTGTTCTGTGGCGCCTTCAGTATTTCGTCAGTCAACCCCAGTTGCTTGCTCTGTATAGGGGTGTTGTTTGCCTCTGTGTGGAGTATGCGTCACTCATACAGTATGGTTCCACTCATACAGCTCTCCTTGTGAAGGTAGAGTCTAGGGCTTTTCGTCTTATAGACTCTCCTGCTCTCACTAATTCTCTTCAGACTCTTTCTGTACGTCGAATTGCTGCGCCACTCTCTTTATACTATCGCTATGACAATGGACACTTCTCCTTCCAAACTTCTCGTCGCATACCTCCTCCATTGAGAAGGGCTCGTGCGACTAGACTTTCTACACAGCCTCATCCTTTCTCTGTCAAACTTTCTGACCCCAGACTTAATCGCTATGCTCTGTTCTACATGTACTCTACTTGTAAAGTCTGGAACACACTCCCTTCTTCTATTTTCCAAACTTCTGATAACTTACACACCTTCAAACGTCGTTTATCAGCCCACGTCGGCCTTTAATTTGACCAGGTTCCCGTCTTCCCCCTAACTCGGGTGGAATTTTGGTGGGCCTCTGGCCTTTGCTCATGAGGTGAAATATATATATATATATATATATATATATATATATATATATATATATATATATATATATATATATATATATATATATATATATATATATATATATATATATAATATGAGCGTGTGTCTGTTTGTTTGTTTGTTCACTCTTGGTCAATTATTGAGGATAAAAGCAAACAACCGAAATAATTGGATTTATATTAAAGGATTTTAGTAAATTTTATATAGATTTGAAAAAGTTTTAAAATATTTTAAAAGAAATTAAATAAAATTACAATTTAAATTTTTAAATTTTTTTTTATTTATGAAGTTGTAAAACGTTTACTTTAAGTTCTTTTTTATTTTTTATTTTTTTGTTCAAAAATTGATGGCTTATTTCGGTTTTTGTTATTTTCCAAACCCTCAAAATTAGATTTTAATTTTGGAAAGTGAGGTTATTGTGCATTGTATAAACGTAGATTTATTAAATATTTTTAAAACATTATAATCTTTAGTCATAAAGGGAGTTCACATATTAGTGCATTTCCAATTATTTTAAAATTTCACCACAAAAATTGAGAGCTGATTTTTCTTCATCTTTGCGATTCAAAAATTTCCATGCCTCTTTAAAACGGCATTTTTCTTTTTAATTAATGTAATATCAGAATTTACACATAACTAGAAAAACACAAACATCAACAGTACGTACTCGATGCAAAAGTACAAATTACAAAGTTGTTTCTTTTTACTAGTTAACGCATGGTACCTTGCCTATTGCTTAGTGGATAAAATTTGACGCAATAGGAAAAAAAATTAATCGATAAATATAAAAGTTTCGATTATCATGTTGATACACTATTATCGATAATCGTGAAAAAGTTATTGTCCTTATTTTCGATAATCAATAGTTTTTGATATCCCCAACGTGGAGAAAACACATTTTACTGGCAGCTCAACCATTCTAATTTCAATTTAATTAGCATTGGTTTCAGAAAGATAAGTAAAAAAACTTGCCAACCATCAGTACTCCTTTGCTGTAATGCGAGAAACGGAGATGTTGCATATATATATATATATATATATATATATATATATATATATATATATATATATATATATATATATATATATATATATATATATATATATATATATATATATATATATAGATGAAATGAATATACAATTTACCAGTAATAATAATAATAATAATAATAATAATTATAATAATTATAGTTTCTTTGAATTAGTTTAAATTTTATCATCATTAATATTTTTGCTAATGAAGTTTCAGAGAAGTTAGTTGCTGAAGTGAAGTTTGATGTCTTTAAGCCCCATTTAATATCGACCTGTATACCATAATTAGTTCATGTTTGATTATATCATTTTCATTATTTAAGTAGATTACTTTAATTTTCTAGTAGTCCATAATATTGTTGGCTTTCGTATCCATTACAGCATTTTGAATCTCTTAAAAAGAAAGAAGAGTCTTGGCGATAATAGGAAGTCTGGAATAAACTATAAAATTAATTTGTATTTATTTGTCTTTTTAATAACTTAAAGATTTTGGTAGAGACATAACAAAGTACTTTTCAAGTGTTCCTCCCATTACCAGATACCATCCTTTCAACTTTATTTTGCTTCTACCAAATAGCGATCAAATACCACCTGCGGCTTTTCTGAGGATATTTACATTTGGTATCCTATTTTTTCTCCATCTGTTTTGCACACACATATAGTCAAATAGTACAAGTTCACCAACCAACCACCGCACTCTTATCATCTCTCTAGAACCACACAATTTCAACAACCTTACACCATTTTCAATTTTGCTTTCAAATCTCCAAAAGGCCTATACTATTCCTAATATATATATATATATATATATATATATATATATATATATATATATATATATATATATATATATATATATATATATATATATATATATATATATATATATATATATATATATATATATATATATATATATATATATATATATATATATATATATATATATATATATATATATATATATATATATATATATATATGAGGTGGACCGGATATCCGCATCCGCATCCGCAACTGCGGATTTCCGCATCATTTTTCCATTATCCGCATCCGCGGATATCCGCAATTGGATATCCGCAACCGCATCCGCATTTGCGGATAGTAAAAAAATAAAAGAGTAAAAAGTGTAGATTGCTTTGCACACCAAACTCAGATAGTAGTTAAAAATTCCATTATGAGTCAAAAATGTGTATCCGATTTAATAACCAAATGTAGGCTAATTGCTACGCATTTCAATCACACCGTTGTAGCCCAAAATGAGCTGAAGAAAATACAAACAAGATTAAATGTTCGTCCACTTTCTGTCATGCAAGATATTCAAACACGCTGGAATAGTAGTTTGCATATGCTTGAGAGGATGAGCGAAATTAATGAGGCCATTTGCCTTTATGCTTCAAGCAGCACAAAAATAAAGCCTATAACAGCTGACGAAAATGACGTTTTAAAAAATTGTATTAATATCCTTAAGCCTTTTGAAGAATTAACAAATACTATAAGTTCAGCTGAATCATGTTTGTCAGATGTGATACCACTTGTTTCAACATTGAAAGTTGTGTTAACAAATGTTATTAAGTCTAAGGGAGTTTTAAGGATGACTGAAACATTAATGAAGGAGATGAACGACAGATTTGAAAACCTGGAAAATGATGATGCTTATACAATTGCAACCTTTTTAGATCCCAGGTACAAAACAAAAATTTTTAAACCACTTGTTTCTCAGAATGTTAAAATCAAATTAGGATGCTTATGCGATGAGATGATAGAAACAGCTAAAATAACGCCTTTTTCAAGAAAAAGCAAAAGCTCTCAGATACAAAAGAAACAAAATCTGTTAGCTTAAGCATTGCTAAATCAATGAAAGATCTTCTAGCTTCCAGCAGAGATGAAGAATAACAGTCAGAAGTGTCAAAGGATACAATATCGATTATTAAAAATTATCTAAAACTCCCACGTTTTGAGGCAGATAAAGACCAACTGGTTTGGTGGAGAGATAATTGCAAAAGTTTCCCCTGTTTTTGCTGAGCTGGCAAGGACTTATTTAGCATGTCCTTCAACTAGTGTTGCTAGTGAGCGTCTTTTCAGTGGAGCAGGCCTCATTTACGACGAAAAGCGAACCAAACTTTCACCTGAAAGAGCCCAAAAGCTTTTATTTCTAAAAAATAACTTAACCAATTATTAACTTCAAATGGAATATGTGGAACTGTGAAGTGTGAAGCTAATATTGAATTACTGGCAATATATATAATATATATATATATATATATATATATATATATATATATATATATATATATATATATATATATATATATATATATATATATATATATATTAGAGGTGGACCGGATATCCGCATCCGCATCCGCATCCGCAACTGCGGATATCCGCATCATTTTTCCAATATCCGCATCCGCGGATATCCGCAATTGGATATCCGCAACCGCATCCGCATCCGCGGATAGTTTTGAAGAAAAACTAAGCAACAAAAAATTATTAAAAGTTTAGGAAATATGAAAAAATGAGATAAAAATGATAGCAAATCAAAATCAATGGATAATAAAATTGCTGAAATGATAGTTTTAGATGATTTGCCATTCACTCATGTAGAAGATTTAGGCTTTCAAAGATTGATGGAAGAAGCTTCACCACAGTTTGTGCTAAAACAAAGAAAGTTTTACAGAGACTTGATAATGTGAGGAAATGTATTCGTCGGTAGCAAGTAAAATAGAATCAACTGTATCATCCCTAATTAATACATGCAATGGATCATTTACAATTGATGAATGGTCTGACAGCACATCTGGAGTTTCTCTTTTATCCCTCACGTATCATGCAATCGATAAAAACTTTCAAAGGCAAAACTTTGTATTGAATGCAGAACCTCTTTCTGAGCGCCATACAGGCGACTATCTTGAAACTGTATTTGAAAAGCTGCTGACAAAATGGAAGATTTCATTAAATGAAGTGCACTGCGTAGTCAGGGATTCGGGCACAAATATAAAAAAAGCACTTTCTCTGGCAAGAGTGAAAAATGTAGATTGCTTTGCACACTAAACGAAAATGACGTTTTAAAAAATTGTATTAATATCCTTAAGCCTTTTGAAGAATTAACAAATACTATAAGTTCAGCTGAATCATGTTTGTCAGATGTGATACCACTTGTTTCAACATTGAAAGTTGTGTTAACAAATGTTATTAAGTCTAAGGGAGTTTCAAGGATGACTGAAACATTAATGAAGGAGATGAACGACAGATTTGAAAACCTGGAAAATGATGATGCTTATACAATTGCAACCTTTTTAGATCCTAGGTACAAAACAAAATTTTTTAAACCACTTGTTTCTCAGAATGTTAAAATCAAATTAGGATGCTTATCCGATGAGACGATAGAAACAGCTAAAATAACGCCTTTCAAGAAAAAGCAAAAGCTCTCAGATACAAAAGAAACAAAATCTGTTAGCTTAAGCATTGCTAAATCAATGGAAAG
>SEYY01004523.1:30000-37911 GCA_009176605.1 Armadillidium nasatum
CCCGTCTTTCTAACTCACTTGACCCTTTATCTTTGCAACGTGACGTTGGTACCTTGTCTCTTTTATATAGGTACTACAGCGGCAAATGCTCGAGGGAGCTGTCCAGTCGTATTCCTCCACCTTTACGACGTCCTCGTTGCACAAGAGGTGTATTATCTGCACTTAAATTTTGTGTAGACATAGGAAACTCCAAGCTTGTGCTCTCTGGTGCCTGCTTTCCAGCCATCTCTGTTCTGTGGAATTCTCCCATTTACAAATAAATATTAATTCTTCTCAATACGACATTATATTTAATTAAATAATTAATTCTTTAAATTTTATTTTAATAGTAAATGAAATTTAATTTTAATTTTTAAAATATTGAGTCCAATTAAATAAATATTTAATCTGTATAATTCAAAATCTAATACATTGTGCGGGTTTTAAAACGTAGATACTCGTACTGTCCTGTGATTTTTTTTTTTTAAATGTTTAATTAATTTAAATTTTGACGAAACAATTTTTAAGCCTTAAAGCAAGTTTTAGTTGTCAAAAAGGTGAAATTTGCTATATTCAGGTAATTTACTTGGTACGTTATGAGGCTTATCGGTACTTTTTCAGTCAATAACATTCATTTGCCATTTCTTTTCACAGAAGTTTGAGATGTAAAATTTTTGTTTATTCAAAAATATTTTTTCCATAATTCCCATTGAGATAATATAATTAATAAATATCATTTAAAGAAGAGTTGTATAAAAATTGGAAAAATAATAATTTATACCCCCATTGTACTTTTGACAGGAATTACTGTAGGTTTCAAGAAGCAGATGTATCTGCTGAAAACAACAGATACAGTCCTATCAACAGATATCCTTTTTTTTCAATGCTACCCCACCAACCCGTCCTAGGACATCTTATGTATTATAAATTATTAATAGAATTTTCATTTCGTTTTTCTTTTTTAAATAAATAGTTACCCATTTTTATAAAATTTTTATTAAAAATTAAATATTAATTTTATTTTTTAATAATATTTTTTAGATTTCAATTTCTATTTAAAAGTAAATTATATATATTAAATATTTAAATTTCAAATTTGAAAATTTGGATAGTCTTAGAATTACCTGCAACTGTTAAGGAGAATGGTCCAAAAAACTCATTATAAATTACTTCTGGGTGATAATACCCTAAACTAAATTAAACATTTTATCCTTATTAATTGAAATTTCAATGTCGTAATTTGCATGGTAAATTTGATGATTTAAGTTGATGATTTATTAGTACATTAAACACAGAAGAGTAATTACGGAATCATCAAAAACATTCGATAGTTTGAAATTTTATTTTATTTATTCGTTAAGAAATATATTAATAAATGAATTAATTACAAAGTCTGCTACGTGTACCCAATAGCATATTAATATATAGAAAAGAAATTAAAAACTTTATAATTTTTAATTTTTAAAGAAAATTGATTGCTACCCCTAATTTTAAAATTACTTATATATATATATATATATATATATATATATATATATATATATATATATATATATATATATATATATATATATATATATATATATATATATATATATATATATATATATATATATATATATATATATATATATATATATATATATCAGAAATTAGTTGCTCCAAAGCCACCTTCCATGCGTAAATTCAAACTGAAAGGAGTAATGAAGAGATAGTCATTGGATAGGAGTGGATAGGTGATGAAGTAATAGAGAGAAACTCTATAATGAAAAACAGGAAAAAGGTGATATATATACATATATATATATATATATATATATATATATATATATATATATATATATATATATATATATATATATATATATATATATATATATATATATATATATATATATATAGTAACAACAGTTACTAGACGCAAAGAGGGTTGCCTTGGGGCAGAGAGAACATGGTTGTTTTCAATGCCACCAAAACTCAATTCCTCAATCTCTCTACTCTACACAATCTTTCCCACAACTATGATATCTACTTCGAAAACACTCAGCTCAGACCTTCATCTGTTCTTAATATTCTTGGTGTTTCTTTTTCTCGTAATCTTTCTTGGAAAGATCCCATTACTTCTCTTTCTAAACAAGCTTCTAAAGGGTTGGGTGTTCTGAGGCACCTTCAGTATTTCTTCAGTCCACCTCAGTTGCTTGCTCTGTATAGGGGTGTTCTTCGCCACTGTATGGAGTACACACCTCATATCTGGGGTGATTCCACTTATACAACTCTCCTTGAGAAGGTGGTCTAGGGCTTTTCGTCTCATGAATTGTCCTGTTCTCGCTAATTCTCTCCAATCTTTTCTGCCCGTCGAACTGTTGCGTCACTCTCTCTATACTATCACTATTACAATGGACACTGCTCTTCTGAACTCTCTCGTCGCATACCTCCTCCATTGAGAAGAGCTCGTGCGACAAGCCTTTCTACACATTCTCACCTTTCCTCTGTCCAACTCTCTGACCCCAGACTTAAGCGATATGCTCATTCTTGCGTGTATTCTACTGGTAAAGTCTGGAACAAATTCTCTTTATCTGTTTTCTCAGCTTCCTTAGACTTGCCACTTTCAAAAGTTGTGTCCGGACATGTCGGCCTTTAACGACTAGGATCTGGTATTTCCCAATTCCGGTGGAAATTGGTAGGCCTCCAGCCTTTTTCTACATTAGTATATATATATATATATATATATATATATATATATATATATATATATATATATATATATATATATATATATATATATATATATATATATATATATATATATATATATATATATATATATATATATATATATATATATATATATATATATATATATATATATATATATATATATATATATATATATATATATATATATATATATATATATATATATATATATATATATATATATATATATATATATATATATATATATATATATATATATATATATATATATATATATATATATATATATATATATATATATATATATATATATATATATATATATATATATATATATATATATATATATATATATATATATATATATATATATATATATATATATATATATATATATATATATATATATATATATATATAATGCTTTAATTAAATATTTGTACGCTCGTAATCTATTTCTTAACGAATAAAAGATTTTGTAAAATTTTTGAATATTTCACTCAATCTTAAAAAACAGTTCAATTTGCAATTTAATTAAAGGTGGTTACTGAGAATGCCACATTTTTTATTTTTATTTTGCAGATGTTCGTATTTACTTTTATCACCGATAAATATACATTGTTAATTGAATCGTAACATAGTGTTACTCATTAGATAAATATGTTCGAAAGTTAGGCAAATAATTATAACAAATCATTTATTATAATTAAGGCGTATTAACCCATAAATAAGTTTTAAATGATACTTTGAACTGCTGAATGTACATGTCCATGAAATTTATAAACTACACAAATTTTTAAATTCGAAATATAAATATTTAATATACAGTTTAATTTTAAATAAAATTTTTAAATATAAAAATTATTATTAAAATTTGAAATTATTATTTTGTTTTCAATAAAAATATTACATAAAAGGGTAACTATTTATTTCAAAATGTTGAAAAGTAAGTTTTGAGTTGAAATATTTCTATTATTTTTCATTTATTCTTTGGAAATAAAAAAATTATGTTGATAATTTATAATATACAGGAGGTCCTATGACGGGTTGGTGGGGTAACGCTAAAAATAAAAAAAAAGAACAGTGGAGGATAAATTATTATGTTCCCAATTTTAATACATCTATTCTTACCTTTGAAATTTATTAATTATATTATCTCTATAGGAATTAAGGAAAAAATATTTTTATATTAACAAAAAATCCGGCACTCAAACTTCTGTATAAACAACTGCAAATGCGTCTTACTTTACGACATCCCAGTTGCTTGCTCTCTATAAGGGTGTGGTTCAACCCTGTGTGGAGTATGCTTCACACATCAGGGGTGGTTCCACTCATACAGCTCTCTTTGAGAAGGCGGTGTCTAGAGATTTCCGTCTCATCAAATCTCCTGCTCTTACTAACTCTCTCCAATCTATTTCTGCACGTTGAATTGTTGCGTCGCTCTCTCTAAACTATCGGTATTACAACGGACACTACTCTTCTGAACTCTCTTGTCGCATACCTCCCACATTGAAAAGAGTTCGTGCTACACACCTTTCTACACAATCTCACTCTTTCTCTGTCCAATTGTCCGACTCCAGACTTAACCGCTTTGCTTAAACTTACATATACTCTGCTGGTAAAGTCGTTAACACACTCCCTTTGTCTGTTTTCCCAGCTTCCTTTGACTTGCATAGTTTCAAACGTCGTGTATCCGGACATGTCGGCCTCCATCGACCAGGATATATTTTTTCAAACTCTGGAGGAATTTGGTAGGCCTCTGGCATCTGCCCACTGGAGTATATATATATATATATATATATATATATATATATATATATATATATATATATATATATATATATATATATATATATATATATATATATATATATATATATATATATATATATATATATATATATATATATATATCAAAATACAAATCATATCATCAAATAGCCTTAATAACATATATTTCATATTAATTAAATTTCTATATAGCATTTCGTTTCAAAAAATCTCTTATAAGTTTTAATTATGAAAATGGTGCTTTATATTTTATAGGTAATTTAAAGGTATTTCTTGGGTATGGATATAAGGAGACAGGAATTAAAAAAAAAAAACTATTTTAAAATTTAAATCAATAAATAAATCGAAGTTTTGATCGATAACTAAAAATAAAAAATTGAAAATTTATTTAAATTTTGTGTAGACGGGCAACTCCAGGTTTATCCGCTGTGATTGCTCCTTCCAGCCACCTCTGCTCTGTGGAACTCTCTCCCATCTTCTGTTTTCTGCCGAATTTGACCTTTATTTCTTTAAAGCCCAAGTCTGTGCTCACATAAGAAATTTGCGTTAGGTGGAACTTGTAGATTTTTAAAATTATTATTATTCTTTCTTTTGCTTCTCTACCACACCTTCCTTGAATAGGGATGTGGCCAAAGCGTCGACACGTTGAAATTGAAAAGAAAAGTGATCGACACATTTTTTTCAAAAGTGTCGGCCCTTTGACATGTCGATTTCCCTGTCGACATTTTGGGTATAGCGCGGTCAAAAAGATGAAATCTGCTATATTCAGGTACTTTACTTGGTACACTATGAGGCTTATCGGTACTTTTTCTTTTCATAGAAGTTTTAGTGGTGAATTTTTTGTTTATACAAAAATATTTTTTCCTTAATTCCTATGGAGATAATAAATATAATTGATAAATATTTATAGGAGAGTTGTATAAAATTTGGAAAAATTTTAATTTATTACCCCATTGTACTTTTGATAGGAATTATTGTGTTTCAAGAGAAGATGTATCTACCGAAAACAACAGATATAGTCCTTTCAACAGATATAAATTTTGTTTAACGCTACCTCACCAACTCATCTTAGGACATCTTATATATTATAAATTATGAACAGAAATCCAATTTCCTTTCTTTTTTTAAAATAAATAGTTACCCATTTTAATTATTTTTTTATTGAAAATAAAAAAATTATTTTTAGTTTTAATAATATTTTTTATATTTTTAATTTATATATAAAAATAAACTATATATTAAATATTTAAATTTCAAATTTTAAAATTTGCTTAGTTTAAAAATTTGAATACCAAGCTAAGAATATTGAAAGGGTAATGGACTTAAAAATGCATTTATGGGTGTTAATACCCGAAATTAATTAAATATTTAATTTTCAATTAAAGCCCCGGTCAAGGCGGCGGTAATTCCCCGTCCAACCCCGGATCCGGATAATAATCAGAGAAAGCCGGGGTTAAAATTGCAAATTATACTTTTTAATGTGGATTAAATCAAACAAAACATAAGAAAATTATGATTATTTTTCTTGTTTTTTTCAATATTTTCTTTTCCTTTTCCTTTTCTTTTGACCGCTTCTCTTCTGCTTGTGAATGTCCATATTTGTCTTTTGATTTTAAATGCCCCCATAAAGATTTGGTTAAATTGTTTTTACATGGGGTACCAGGAGTTCCTCTTCTAATTTCCTGACTGCAGATGTTACATTTAGCTATTTCAAGATTATTCTGAGACATTGTAAAGTACTTCCATACTGCTGAAGCTGATCTTTTAGCCATAGTGACAAAGTATAAACAAAATAAAAATTTTGAAATAATGTAGCTAAATGATACAAATTTGATACACAGCAATAAAATAACAATGATATGTATAAATACGGGTTATATTGATAATTTTATATCTTACATTTTTTCAAACTTTAACTTGGGGTTTTACTATTGTGAATCAAAAAAAAATATTTAAAAAATTTGTACTTTTTCCAACTTTTATTATGCAAAATCTGTAATTTTTTTGAAATTTGTCTAAAAAATGCATATAATCATTACTTTAAGTGAAGACTACTCTACTCTTTCCTTATATTTAAATCTAATTTTCTTAGCCTAAAATTTCAGTGCTTTTAACATTTTTTTCAAATTTAAGCAACCTTGCCCCGGCAAAATTCCACCCCCGGTCGGATATATATATATATATATATATATATATATATATATATATATATATATATATATATATATATATATATATATATATATATATATATATATATATATATATATATATATATATATATATATATATATATATATATATATATATATATATATATATATATATATATATATATATATATATATATATATATATATATATATATATATATATATATATATATATATATATATATATATATATATATATATATATATATATATATATATATATATATATATATATATATATATATATATATATATATATATATATATATATACACTTTAATATGAATAAAAATATAAATTTTTCTAAATAATCTTAATATATAATTAGAGTTAGTTTAAATGTGAGTAAAAATATTATGTTCAATGTGGCACTAATTTAATTTGCAATATTTACTGTTTAAATATTTCCGCATGATCACAATAACTTATTGTTAACAAAATTTGCAGCATCTTTTCAAATTGTACTTTTGATAGGAATTACTGTATGTTTCAAGAGAAGATGTATCTGCCGAAAAACAATAAATACAGTTACAGTTTTTTTTCCAATGCTATCCGTCTTAGGATATTTTATGTATTATAAATTATGAACAGAAATCTCATTTACTTTCTCTTTTTAAAATAAATAGTTACCCATTTTAATAAATTTTTTATTGGAAATAAAATATTAATTTTTAATTTTAATAATATTTTTTAGTTTTTCAACTTATATATAAAAGTAAATTATTTATTAAATATTTAAATTTCAAATTTTAAAATTTGTAAAGTTTATAATTTCTAGATTATATTGGTTAATATAAGACTGACTAACGTAGTTAAAGTGCATTTATGGGCGCTAATACACGAAATTACATAATTCAAATGTTTCATTTTTATTAACTGCATTTATTTCTTACGACAAGATTTATTAAGTAGTTTATAGAATATGCTGATATAATAGTACATTAAAGATTCAGAAAAAGAATTACGAACTCATAAAATTTTTTTTAAATATCTTCGAAAGTTTAACAAATCGTTAAGAAATATATTAATATAATCTAATTAATTGCAAAGTCTGATAAGAGAAAAGAAATTACTACCAGAGAAAATAATGTCCGAAAATCGTTGTTCCAAAACTTTCTTTAAAAGTCAAAAATGCTTTTTATAAATTTTTATATTAAAAATTAAATTTAATAAATAAATTATCTTGATAAGCACTTCATAACATTTTTCA